>CAJUYI010003856.1:7689-21041 GCA_910591695.1 Galerucella pusilla | reverse complement strand
ATTGTCTCGTAGTACCAGTGAAGCAAGCTAAAATGTCCTCTACATATTGGTGCCAGTAAACAAATTTTTTTAATAAGGTGGTATTTATGAATCATCTTTTCTATGTTATCCATGAACATTTCTGATAATAGGGGACTGAGAGGGTTGCCCATAATCCCATAAACCCATAATGTAGATTTTACAAAATAAAATTGTTTGATTTCATAACTTACTACTACATCAAGTAAAAGCCTCATCTATTCAATTAGAAAGATTATTTATGAGTATTAGTATAAATTTAAGTTGATAATGAGTTGAACAATAGTGTTTGGAGACTGCTTTTATCCAATATATACCACCTTAATAAGATGCATATGAGAATTTTTTGTTTCCCCTAATCAAATTATTAAATGTACGCCTCTGATTTGTTCACGTTTCAACGGAAGTCTGCCATATTCAGAAGTCACTTTGGTCGATGATACTGTTATATTCTCTCCTCTTTCTTTCACCTCGTTGGTTAATTTAGATCTTTTAAACCAAAATTGTTACTACTCACCTTGTATATTAGTTATTGGAATTGTCATTATAATTTGACGTGTTATACGTTTGCTAATTTTCGACAAACAAAAACTGTGTAACGTTTTTAACTCTCTTCTCATCAATGGCTTTGTTATAAATTCAAGCCTAGCGAAACTGGATGACATTAATAAGTATCATAGAGCTTGTAAACAATTTTCATAGCGTCAAATCTTCACGACCCTTCTCTGTCATGTCGAGTTCAAGCCAGAACCAGATTGACATGTTCATTATACTGAACGTGGTGTTTTCGTTTCCGATTAATTTATCAACAAATCGTGCGACTAATGACTAAGTATCATAAAATAACGTTCCAGAATTAGAGGGAAATATGGATCGTTTGTGTGAAATGGTTATAGAACTAATTATTTTTGACAATGTTTTAAACTGCAACTTTAATAGATATAAGCAGAGATGGAAAACATCTTCTAGACCAAAGATAAAGGTTGATGAGTTGATAAGTTTGCTTCATGGAGACTAAATAGGATTTACTGTGCCATTTGTAATAAAATGGTCGTGGATAGAACGTCCACCTCATCAGCCCTACGAAGCCTTTTCCCTTCGTCAGTCGCCATGAAAAAAAAGACGATAGCAGTTAGCTCTTATTACTCAAAATTGATATCAAACTGCCAAAAATACTCTTTTCAATAAGAAGATTCAACAATATGGTCTGGATCCTTGGCAATTGTGGATGAATGACAATCAAAGAGTAGACTCCATCTCATTAAATCTTTACCCGACAAATGCTAAGTACCTGGAGAGCAAAAAGAGTGTTAGACTTCTGGCGTAACTTAACAAGATCGGATTATCCAAAGGCTTTTATACCTACTTCGAAAAATGTTAGATTTAAGCAGGCCTGACCTACGTTGTCTAGTACTGGCATTAACAGTCGACTGCTGTCTTTGTTTGTAATTGAAGAAAAGCAAATACTGCGAGTCTGCTCGCCACGGCTCGAATAAAGTATCTGATGCTTGGGAGGTCTGCTCCTGTCTTCAGACCTGTATTAACCAAATAAACCAGTTGGTTTTGAAGGGTGGGTGACCCCCACAGCACTTAGGCCACAATTGGCCCATTGTGCATCCTCCTGAGGTTCAGACTTCCTTCTGGCTCGCCATCCAGCCTACTTGTTTAAGTAGGCGATAACGTCGCCGGAAGTAAGCTCCCTCATGCTGGCTTGTGTTAGCCTGTACTCGCCGAATACCCAAAACCTTAATTGAAAGAGTGTCGGACATTCACAAAGAATGTGTTCGACAGTCTCATCTTCCTGTTCACATCTCTTACAGAGTGAAGTGTCAGACAGACCCAGTCTGTAGAGGTGTTTTCGTAGGTGGCAGTGACCAGTCACAATACCCGTGGCTGTCCGAAGGTTCTGTCTGCTCATAGTCACGTATTTTTTGACTACTTTTCTGTCCGGATACTGCAGCGGTTTTTTGGCAAGCCTGCAACCTTCTGCATCGTCCCATCCACCCTTAAACTTATCAAGGGAGTGTTCCTTTCATATTAGGTCAATCATAGCCGACGCCGACAGATCAATAAAAGTGCCAGGTCCCAAGAGTTTTTGGGAGGCTGCTTTCCTGGCTAGTGAGACGGCAATATGGTTACCTTTTGATTCACTGTGGCCCATGATCCAGCCTAGAGTGACGTTGTTGCTACAGGCTTCGATCAGGGACAGGTGATACTCCAGTACTAGGCCTGATGTGATACGTGGTCTGTTCAGGGTTAGTAGTGCTTGTCTACTATCAGTAAGGATGTGAATTTTATTACCTGTGGTGTTCCTTTTGGTAATCTCTTTTGCGGCGATGTAGATGGCAGTGAGCTCTGTTTGAGCAGCGCTGACATTACAGCCCATCGCCATTTGATGTTTAGATTCAGAGATCTGGTGTAAATTCCACATCCTGAGCCCATATTGGTTTTAGAGCCATCCGTGAAGATGCGGAGTGCGCCTTCTTCTGATGTGTCTTGTGTGTTATATTTAATTATTACCTTGTAGGGCCTGTGAAAGGCATATTGTGGTGAGATTGCGTCCGTATTTGCCTGCAGAGTGCCTCACACCACAGGTTACGTCTCAATCTACCAGATCCTACGTTAGGTTGTATATCGGTAGAGCGTAAGCGTGTCATGGTCATCAAAATAACCTCCTTGATGTGTATGTCAATGGGAGTGAGACCAAGGATCACCTCCAAAGCTCTAGTTGGTGTGGTTCTCATGCCTCCTGTTGTATTGAGGCATGCTGTTCTCTGAATTTGATCCAGTTTACGGACGACTGTCAGCTGGTTTGCTTTAACTCCCCAGGCAATCGCGCCGTACGTTAGCATTGGTCTGATGATGGCAGTGTAGATCCAGGCAGTAACCGTGGGTGACATTCCCCAGGTACGGCCTCTGTTTTCTAGATGAGAGTTCCATGTTAACTTACTGTCAAATGTGACACCTAGATATTTCACCTCTGGTGAGAACTTAAGTTCGATATTTAGGAGCTTTGGCACTTGATGTTTCGGTGGGATAGGACTAGGTGTGAGCTAGTGGAGTGTCATAAACCTAAGCTTACGTAGTATTTTTTTTAAGTATCATAGTATTGCTTGATTTTCTGCTGCCTGGAATATTTACACGAAAACTGGAAAACTATCGGAACTATGACTAGAGCAAAGCCAGAGCAATAAATTAGATGTAATAGGTTTCGATTGATCCCGTGTAATGTAATTCAAAACCTTTTAATTGATGAATTGCACCCTCTAAACCACAAAATACCTTTTCGTCTAACCGTATTCCAGAATCCGACTTCACTAGCATAGTTGGGGCGGAAATATTTCAATACAAGGTTTCTATCGGTGAATGTACTTAATTTTCTCCTATCTTTTTTATAATTGCCTTAGTGATATGGTTAGAAACTAGATTCCTTTGGTTTTGAAATCAGATTCTTCAGCATACACATTGATTATAATGTTATTAATTGATTTATGCGTTATTCTTATTTGTAGTTTTTTGTATAATTGTCGTATTTAATAAAAGGAAACAACTACTTCTCGGGCTATATGGCCCGGCAGACATTGAATCACATTTCTGAGTAACACAGGGCTGGTACATCTAGAAGATATAACCTAGTTCGCAATTAGAAGAGACACTAGCTATTTGTGTATTAATAGCGGAAAGTGATACTTTGCCGCTTGATGCAGAGCGGAGCGCGGGCAATCTGCCGAAAGCGGCAACGCACTTCCTGCTCGAATTGGACACAAGATTTTTTCTACGATCACCTTATTTTTAAACAAATAATTAAAAAAAAAACATGAAAAGTACACTTTATTAGAATGTGATGTTGAAAACATGTAACAATTACTTATTATTTTTATTTATTGAGAATGTTTGTGACTTCTTTGCTTTATAACACACTGCTTCTAACTTAAAAAATGCAATCAGTTTAGTGAATTTACTGATGTTAATATCATTTTTTACTTGCAAAGTGCTTCGAAGCATCGAATATTGTGACCACAGGGTTGAAGATTTTAGAGTTTTGGATTTTTCGCCAAAATAAGTCATCAATACATTCTCCGAATATTTTTTTATTTTCTAAGAGCGGTGCCAATCCATGAAAATATTGTATTGTTTTTCGTATTTACCTCTGGATTTAGTTGGCAGAAGAATGAGAGTAATATTTTTAGCAAAATCTGCTATATCTGGAGGTGTGCTTGAAAATTCACTGTCACTATCCATTTTTCAAATAGCTATTCATAAACAGACAACTTTTTTATAAACTAAAAATGAAATAATGACGTTTCATTAATTCCATAGTCTACTATTTTCACAAAATAGTAGGTAGGTACTTAAATATGCAATCACTGTTGCATCTAGGTGTACAATGCATTGCCTACCTTCTGACTGTTATATTTCTACTACGTAAACTTGTCCGTATAAATCAATACTATGAAAATAGGAATCTGCAAAAACGATCAAGAAAATTGTCAATCTTAACAACGTTATATTTGTAATAAGTTGTAAATATTAATTTTTATCTTGAACTAAGAAATAAATCCTTCACTGTAATATTGAATCAAAATAATATCAATGTATGAGGTTTAAATTATTTTATAATATCAATAAAATTGAACATATAAAATATACACCTCCATCTATTTGTTGGTAGCGTAACTTGCAGCGTTGTAAATCCAGTAACTTGTATAAATTGTAGATGTCAGTCAAATTATTAATTTAATAATTTATTAATTTCGTTCGAAATATCTTCAAATATTAATATTTCAACTAAAATATTCGGACTGCTCTACATTTTGTTTTAATATATCTATTATTTACTACCTTTCTTTAGTTTATTGTGAATGAAAATTTTTTGACAATTCCAAAAACCAATCAAATTTCCTCATTTTATATCATATGAACAATCTCAGCCAATCATGTCGACATTACACTGAAAACAGACCATGGGCAATTTTCACACGTTGCTATGGATATATATTGATTTACTTCGATTTTAAAGTTTCGAATATTTAATATTTCGAAATGTCACGATTTGGTTGTAATACTGAAACAAAAAATTTTCTATCCGAATAACCCTCGGACATTGATAAATGCTCAAAAATTTTATGACAACTTTCTCAAGCTTGTTGCTTGTAGGCAACAGACCTCCGCCTACGGCGTCGGTCTGTTTCCAAGCAACAAGCTTTCGAAATCTGTCATAAGATTTTTTCGAACAATTATCAATGTCCTTGGGTTATTACTACTGAAAACAGGCGAGCGGAAAAGTACGCTCTAGAGCGTGAATAATGTCAATTATGACAGATCGCGGAAAACATCAACTTTGCGGTTAGATTTGAGTGTGCAAAAGTTTACTTTGGGTAGTGATCGTAGGAAAAATAACTTTTAGACCGGTTTCAGCGTATTTGCGCTCGTAATACAAGGTAGATATTCTTTTTTCAATGGCTCTGGGAGTTTAGTCTTATACTGAAGAACACACTAAAATCACATCAATCACCCGAGAAGTGATCATGTCCCTTCTAGTTGCAGACCAGAATCTTGCAGATATACTAACTTAGATATACTAACAATCTACATCCCCAAAATATTATGAAATACTTTTGAAGAAACCAATCAAAAAACTACAATTCTGCGTATATCAAACTGGAATAAACTGAATTATAGTATTTAGTAATAATAGAGCCCCCAGAATAATTCTCAATCTCCGCTACTTCTGTCCATTCCTTTCTCCATTCCCCCTCGACATTTCAACACGCATACTGAATCTTTAATGGTTTCGTGTCTATGAATTATTTGGTCTCTCCATCTATATCCACCATTAATGAACGGGTGAGTGAAGTTGGTCGGTGGTCTCCAAGGCGGCGGTAGAGCTAGCTTGCACTACAAACAAATACATTCGATGGGAATTATAATAGAAATGTGTGTCACCGAGCGATCAATATTTTATGAATAACGATGGCTGACCTGTCGGTTTTTTTTTCACCTCAACTTCGGTCGATATTTCCAGCCGTGTTTAAAAAATAAAATTGCTCGAACACAGTGAAAAGTCGAGAGCCTTTTTTTATTGAACGAATTTCGCTTTTGTAACGAAACAGTAATTTAATGAGAAAAACTGACGTAATAAAATCGTATTTTTCTCAGAAAATTTATATTGCACAATTGAAGCTTGAAGGAGACATCCGTACTCAAAAGATTTAGTGTTTTTTAAAACTAAAATCACCTGTTACACTGTGGAGGTTCAGTTTTTGTAATAATATAACTGTGAGTGATCTGTGTATGACCCAATCAGGGTCTTGTAATATTATTTGTCATTTTCTATTAAGATTTTTATAGGTTCAAAGTTTCACTGTAGTTCCAACATTGCGTAATTTTAATTGTGATACTTGCCACTCATTTTGCCACAATTCTGCACTTTTAACTTAACGTACAGTTTTGTGCCCTGTATCTATATCTGTAAAGTAGGAAAGGTGACTGTAGGCTCACAGCACTTGGGCCACATGTGACCCATTGTACATCCTCCCAAGGAGTTGTCCTCCTTGTTCAGGAATGGCTAGCCTGTGCCATGCCACAAAGTCATAAAAATTCCTTTTTGAATAGGCAACGTGCCCCAATAGTACCACAGCTGATTTTTGAAAATGTTCAAGGTCAAACGTGATCAAATTGGAAGTTAGCTTCCCTATTTACCCAATTTGCAATGAAAATTTAGCGTTTTCAATGGAGCAATAACCGTTTTATCAAAATTAATGTTAAAATTAATTAAGGAGACATTTTTGTCTCTTTCTGTCTTTCTTTGCGCTGCGCGAGAGAGCAGATCGAGTTAACGTTCGTAAATTTTACCAAAATAATTTTGTTTTTGTGCGAGCCATCAAAATTTTCAAACGTGCCACTTGGGGCACGCGTGCTATATGTTTGCCATCCCTGTCCTAGATCATCGGGAGGTCACTGAGTTTCAAAGAATAATTTATCAATTAGGTACTGTCGAAACTGACAATTATTTCATTATTTAAACTCTGGCACCAAGGTTTACTATATAAAGTGCGTAAAATAATTCCACATACATATTCCCTTATCCTTTGTTCCTACCTTCAAAATAGGCATTACCTTGTGAAATACCACGATGCGCTAACTTCTCTCTATCCAATCGATGCTGGAGTTCCACAAGGCAGCGTACTCGGTCCGGTCTTGTGTTTACAGCAGATTTACCTACACAAAACAATATTGTTACCGCAACGTATGCTGATGATACGGCACTGTTATCCTCTCACCAAGATCCAAACATGGCATCTACATTACTTCAAACCAATCTTAACAAAATCCATAGATGGTTAAAAATCTGGCGTATTCGTGTCAACGCAACTAAATCCGTCCATGTGACGTTTACCAACCGTCGTGAAACCTGTCCACCGGTAGTTTTAAATGGACATCAGCTAATACAAAAAGAGGAAGCCAAATACTTAGGTATGCACCTGGACCGAAAACTCCTGTGGAGAACACACATCTTCATGAAGAGAAAACAACTAGGAATCAGACTTAACCAACTATATTGGATGATTGGACGAAAATCAAAGCTATCGTTAGAAAATAAAATCCTCATATACAAGACAATTATGAAGCCCATATGGAGCTACGGTATACAACTGTGGGGGACCGCATCACTATCAAATATTGAAATACTGGAACGATATCAGTCCAAAGTCCTTAGAATCATTACCGATGCCCCATGGTACGTCTCAAACAAAATTATATCTAGAGATCTCCATATTAACTCCGTAAAAGAAGAAATCTCCAAGTTTTCCAAAAGTTACGCCGCCAAGATTCAACATCACCCAAACAATCTAGCTAAACATCTAATGGAAATTACACCCATCAGAAGAAGACTGAAGAAAATTTCTCCATACGATCTACCAAACCGATTTTGGCAAAAAGAAGTCTCTATCCCAGCAGCCATGTCAAAGTTTATACATATGTAGACTATTTATAATAGGAAATTGCTACTGAGCAATTTTCCTCCATGTCAATTTAGCATTAAGACACACAATTTACTTATTGTAACGTATGTTTTACAGATTGTGAATAAAATTGGGAAATAAAAAAAAAATTAAACTGACAATTACCCCATTATTTCAATTCAATAGTATTTTAAGATTTATAAACATTGAAAACAACATTATTCAGGACACAGTTATTTAAAGTAAGTCAATTTTCTGGGTGAATACATCATAGTAACAATACTTCTAACGCCATTTGAAACCACTTTAATATTATCATTGTAATTGAAGATTTTATTAAACATTATGAAAGCGCGGAATTAGATAAAACGTTGTACGTAAACATGTTATGAAGAGAGCGACATTGTTAAACTCGCGTAATTTGCAGAACTCACTAGCGCTCGTTTTGGCAAATATTACGCTTGTTGAACAATATCGCTCTTTTCATAACTAGTTACGTAAATATCTATTATCGACGGGATTGAACTGAGAGAATCTGTTAATATTAAAAATGTTGCGATACTACTAGATTTAGCATAATTCAGTGCTCGGAGAATTGGAGAATGGCATATAGCTCACCAGTGAAGATACTGCTAATATTTGCCTACCTTAATTGCCTTGATTCATTTCGATTAATGTGTAGCTTTAGGTTGAGGTTGAGCATTTTAATTACATTTCCTATTAATTACTCTAGTTAAAGACAAGTAGGGCAACGAGTCTCATATATTAAAGCTCCATCATATCTCATCAGCAATATTGACCGTGAAAGATGATTTTTAATGTCAAAAGTTTGTTGTGATTTGAATTGAAGTCCACATTGTGCGGCGCTTCCAGACGAGACACTTTGTGGCCGGACACTAGAATTAAGCTTCAAGACACAAAAAGTGTCCCGTGAAAAAGAACCTTTCACACGAGACACTAGTCGTACACGTGTATCTGATTCAATTCAACACAAATATTTTTTTTTTAAATTTTCATTGGTCATTTGGTAACGCGTGTCTCGTTTGAACGTACCAATTGAAGTTCATGTATTACGAGTGGCCCGTACACAGACACAGTGTCTGGACACTAGTTGGGCACAGACACTTCGATTCAGTGGCTGGACACGTATTTCTTATCTGTGTCTCGTCTCAAAGCGCTCTTACCCTTTTTTAAGTCAAATTTTAATATTTATTAATATAAATACTGAACTGAAAGAAATGTAAATGAAGAAACAAACCAGTATTGACAAAAAAAATTGTATCAAGCTTAATATTCTTCATCTGCTATCCCGTTGTTCGCTCTTCGATTACTGTTTTGGTAGACGTTTAAAAAACGAAAATTCCTAATATTGATCCATATATGATTGGAATAAAGCCTGAGGATAATCGACTTATAGAATTCGTTGTTTTTAATTTGATTTCAATCCTGCATGGCTTAAAAACGTTCTTAAATGTACCTTTTTAATAATACATTTTCCATAGGAAAACATATCTAGCTGCCTGACTATTATATAAAGTTAATAATATTGAATTTCATAAATATCGACACAAACATAATATAGATACATCATATCGTTTGTCGTTGTATTGGACGTGAGGGATAACTTTAAATGATTAAATTTGAATTGTTTCAACATTTCGATAATTTTTAATGGTTTATTTGCATTTAACACTGAATCAATTTCATTTTTGAATTCATTTAACCACTCTATTGCTAGCGATACTGGAAATTTATAATTTATTTGCTGCTGGTTTTATTTCTATTTTATTCTGAAATAATATTGAAGCTGAATGTAGAATTTTATATGGATTGGTTCGTAGTTCTAACATGAGTAGAACATTTTAATTGCAGTGGATAGAGAAGCTGAAGTGTTTTTGATGCAAAAACATACAATGTCGTCGACAAAATAGCATTTTTTAAAGAAGTTTGTATAGCATAAGTCACATAGAATTAGTATGGACATGTTTAGAGTCGCTGAGAGGCTCTGCGATGAATAACGTTTGACAAACTGTGAATTTTTCATTGGAAAACTAGATAGATCAATACTTTCAGTGCCTATTTGACCTATGTATGTATAGACTATGAGCCCATGGGGAAAAAGTGTCGCGATTTGAAACAGCAGCAAACCCATTCAGAACGATAGTTTATCATGCCACCATCAGCTCCAGCACTATGGCGTACATTTTCTCTTGTGCAGAAAAGCTCAGTGGAAAACTGAACATTTTATTTTTCACCCCCTGACGTTCAAAAATAATCGTTCGGAAAAGCTAGGAAAACTTTTAAAAACTCTTATTTTCTACCCCCTGAAATCGTGATATGAAACTGTACGCCGTTTGTTACTTTTGATAGTAGAATCATAGGAGATCGGTCCAGACTCTATGACGTTCAAAAAGGAAGGAATTTTGGGATGTCTGCAAGCTTCAACTTCTTCCTCTTTTATCCAGTAATCTCCCAGGTGCTGTGCTCTAGGATTCTGAAGTGCTGTGCAGTTGGAAAGTATGTGGATGGAGGTTTCTTCTTCCATGCCACAATATTTACATTCTTCTTCCTCCTCTATTTTGAGCTTTTTCAGGTGCCCAATCGGGCGACAATGTCCCGTTAGGATCCCTGTCAAAACTCTTAGCGCAGTTTTACTTTGACTTATGCATTCTTTTGATCTCAACAGGTTGTAGTCACCCAGAAGAGTCTTTGATTGTATAAGCCTTACTAGATCTTTGCAATGGTCAGATTTTCTCTGTTTGGCCTAACATACAATAAGTTCAGTTGGAAAAGAAGGAAATCTTCAGAAAGTCTTCAGAATGTTAACAATGTTAACGATTGTATATTAAGGTAATTGTAAACATACCTAATCGAAATAATATGACCGAATTATTTAATCAATTTTAGTGTCTGAATCAGTGTGAAAAGTCCTTTTGGTAATTTTGTCCAACGATTCGAATAATTTTCATTATTCCATCGTCAACACTGGACCCCATTCTATTTGATATTTGATGTCAGCTGTCACTGTTAATTAAAATATTTGCTTTTATATTTCTATACATTATTATGTGCTTCATGAATAACAGAACATTCATTTTTGGAATTTTGTTCTTTAGTAATGTGAAACTTCACAATGTTGTTGATAAAATATTAGTATGTGGGTTTGAATAAAGCAAAGTTAAATTAAAGTGGAACAGTATTTAATATAATCTAAATATATAAGACCTAGAATAATTGGTAGTGGTGAAGTGTTTATTCCAAAATTAACACTGTTGTGCACTTCAACTTCCAGCTGTTATTGGGAAAGACAGATTATTAAACACAACAACCAACACTGGAAGATATAACCATTCCAAATACTCCAAATTGGTAGCACTATTGATTTGAATTAAATGGAAATTTAAGAAATTCGACGACTCTATTCCAAAAGATTCTGATGTGTATAAGGGTGGGTATGATGAAACTATTTTGACATAAAACTAGAAGTTAACTTGTAGAATAACGTTACATGTCATAGTTAACTTAAAAATGGCGAAGTTAACTTTGTCGGGTGGAAGAGATATCGATTAAAGTTAACTTTATGGAAAAACCAGTTTTTCGTGATTTGATAGTTGCTCTGTTCGTTCGGTTTTGTCAACAATTTGGCATTTATAATCCTAATTAATTATATTGTGAATATTTGGATTGTTTTTACTGTGTTTTCTTCGAATTTTGCAATCTTAGCAAACGATATCAAAGATATTTTTGAGGAACTAGTTTATGGCTTGTCTATCCGTTCAGACTATTAAATTCCAGAACAAATAAAATGGAAATTCGACACTGGGAACGAAATAACGAATACACCAAACAAACATAACAAAACTAAACCATAAAATTAAAGTCAAAATGCCAAAACTCCAGGCCATAGAGAATATTTCTCTATGCTCCAGGCTATTCTTCTTTTTATTTTTCTTAATTTTATTTTGAGAATGAAACTTTCATAAAACTGACATTTTAAAACCTAAAGTTAACTTGTCTATTAAATTCAAAAATAACTTCAAGACATGTTAATAATACCCGCCCTAAATAAGCAGATTTGACTTTGTTGACATATCTTTAGACAGTTGGCACGCATCGATAATTGGTTTTCGATTCAAAATTTCGATTTTCACTATATACAACTACAGCGACAAGGACACTCCCATCCAGGGCTCTTGTTTGCTTCTGTCGACTGTATTCACCGTTACTTTTCAAAACGCTCCGACTTTTATTGATCAGGCGTATTTTTAAAATCGCTCTATTCACATAACTCTTATAAACGAAGCTTTGTCTACACCATTTATGGCCACTTGCACCGTTATTATAACAGTAGTTTAAAATTTAACTATCAGTTAATTTTGAATTTTGGCTTGCATCGCAATTTAAGCCACGGTTAAACTCCTTTAAGCCACTGTTAAACTAAGCCACCGATTTTGGAGGCTTTAGGGCGGGTATTATAAACATGTCTTGAAGTTAACTTTGAATTTAGCTGTCAAGTTAACTTTAGGTTTTAAAATGTCAGTTTTATAAAAGTTACATTTTCAAAAAAAAGAAGAACCTGGAGCATAGAGAAATATTCTCTATGGCCTAGAGTTTTGGCATTATGACTTTAGTTTTATGGTCTAGTTTTGAGATGTCTGGTATATTTGTTATTTCGTTCCCAGTGTCGAATTTTTATTTTATTTGTTCCTGTCTGAATGTATAGACGAGCCATAAACTTTTCCAATGAGGAAATTGAATCTCTTCTATCATTAGTGGAAGAATTTAAGGACATGGTGGAGTGCAAAATATAGTTCGTCGCCAAGTGCCTTCAACAATATTCATAGCATCTTCTTCATCGTCGGTTAAAAGTTCCTCGAAAATATCTTGGATATCGTTTGTTAACATTGCAAAATTCAAAACAAACAAAGCAAAAGCAATCAAAATATTCACAATATAATTTTAAGGTTAAAAATGCCAAATTGTTGACTGAACCGACAGAACAGAGCAACTATCAAATCACGAAAACCCGATTTTACCATAAAGTTAACTTTAATCGATACCTCTTCGGCCTCTTCCACCCGACAAAGTTAACTCCGCCATTTTGAAGTTAACTATAACATGTGTCGTCATTCTACAAGTTATATGTCAAAATATATGTCAAAATAGTTTTATAATACCCACCCTTAAGGGCCGGTTTTACAAGAGTGATTTATACTAGGTATAGTTATACTGGGTATAAAGTTATACCAGAATTTATACCTAGTTTAAAACTGGTTGGTTTTACGATGCTTTTTTACACCGGTATAGCAATTCTTGGAGTATAAAAGCATCGTAAAACCAACCAGTTTTAAACTAGGTATAAATTCT
>CAJUYI010003855.1:0-21053 GCA_910591695.1 Galerucella pusilla | reverse complement strand
TATTTATTTGTTATACATTATATAGACAACGTTTCGGAATCAAAAACAACTTATTATTGCAAATATTTGCAGTTTTTTTGTTACGTTCATTATCATGTATCGGCAACGTGACAGTAGTATACATTCATTACGTTTATCTTTATAAAGAGCGTTAATGAAAATATAAATTTCCCGCATGGTACGGACACGTGATCGAAAACGAGAGAGAAGTTCTATATGAAAATTCCTTTGTTGGATCAGTTGTGCGTAAATGCTAAGCAAACGTGTGCAAATTCATTATTTTCATGAATATATACAAAAAAAACATGGGAGATAATAGAGAGAAGGGGTTACGTAATAGACCAGCCGGTATGGGTCATTTTAGACCAAAAGTACAAGTAATTTTTAGCAATATGGCTGTATCCATAATTATGTGGATTAATGTAAAAAAAAGTTTATCAGTCTATCGATTTCACAAATTAGAAAAAAAAAATCAAAAAACTTTTTTTTCGAAATTTTCCAATATTTCGCGCTGGGAGGAAGGTGGAGAAGAATAAAAAATACCACCGTGTAGGGGAAGTGTTTTGCAATAAAAAAGGTATTTTGCGTTTTTTTTGTCCGATCAATGGTTTGTCCGTGAAAAAGTCGGTAAACTAAAGGTGAGATTATACAGCATATAAAATAAAATAAGGAATAAAATAAGGAATAAAATAATAAAGATGACCATAAGCATCTCGATGAAAGCGTTTATACAAGAAATAAGATAAAATAGTAAATAAGAATTAGTACAAAAGGTGGCCAACTTTTATCTTTTTGTTTAATTTTATTTTAATTTGTTTGGAAACCGATAATGCGCATGACCCAGATATTTCTGTTCTAACTGTTCTGAGGTTCCAATTATTCTTCATGTAACCTAACGAAGTACTTGATCATGAGACCACGACATTTTTGATATTTAAAATAGCTCAAACGAAAACTTTTTACATACACAACATTCTCACCCCTCATTGAGCCAAAACAAAAAGTGGACTTCACTAAGCTTGCACAAAACACAAACAAAGTCATTGTCAAAAAAGCTGCAATTTGATTGACTTACTCTTACTTCTTATTTTATTTTATTCATCTCTATAATCAATGTTTTTTTGTCCTTATTTCTCAACTGTAAATTTTATCTATGGAACAGACCTCCCAAATAACAGTTTCCATCCTTCGAAAAATTGTTCCAATGCCACCTCATTATATAATATATTTTTTATTGAGATACTTGTCGTTATACAGCCTGTATTCAAGGCAACTAAGATAATCTAGGCTGTACTTAATTTTGACATGACGTAAGTCAGATTAAAGTTATTTTTTTATGTAATTTTAGAGGTCGCTGTTACTTTAGATCTATCATATTTCTATATTCAGAACCTCAACTCTACCATTCGTCTGTATAACCGTATTTTTTTGGTCTTAGATCTAAATATCTATAAGTTAGGTTAGGTTTGTGGTGAGTGGGTCTAGAAGGTCGGAGGGCGAGAGAGAGACCCTGCCAAACATTAGATACCTGATTCGAGCCGCGGCGGGGCAGGCACAAATTATATACTCTTCTGTTTCATCATCTTCCAGACAAAGACGGCAAGTCGGATCTTTCGACATTCCAAGTTTTAGCATATGATGATTCAGATAGCAGTGGTCTGTTAGACAACGTAGGTCATGCCTGCTATAGTCTAACATTTGTTTAGAGACATTTTTCAAAGGATCTATAAAATGAACCAATCCTGGTAAATTATGCCAGAAGTCTAAAGCTGTTCTTGTTGTCCAGCTATTTAGTGTTTGTTTGGCAAAACTTATTGAGATGCCTATTGTAGCTTCTGTTCCGATAGAAACACGTGCAGCTCCCTCCCTTGCAAGAGAGTCTGCCTTCTCGCTTCCTTCCATGCCAGAATGGCCATTTATCCAGACCAGCAATACTTAATTATATAATATATTATATAACTGGATGTTCCAGAAAAATGGGAGTTGTTAAATTATTTAAAAAGTATACAAAATTTCATGTAGTTTATTTTTTGTTTCAGAAAATGAAAACTGAAGACAAAAATAACATGCCCAAAGTGAGGATTGCTGTTATAGGAAAATCCAACGTAGGTAAATCAGGTAAGAAAAAAGCATTATTTGAATTAATCTTGAATAAATATTTCTTGAGTACGACCCTGGCCTAAAAAATCAATCGTCCGCAATAATTATTTACAAAGGGACATTGTTGATCATTAGCCTACTTAAAAAATGGAGTAATTGGTGTCTACCTCGACCGATGCGACGTTTTTCAAAGGACAATATTATTTGCGCCGGCTTTTAATTTATCAGTTTACTTCGAAATACAGGTGACCTAATTACACGCGAAAATAAAATAGGGTTAAGGTTGGCAATATTGCGGTACACCTCGAAAAATAAATTGTTATTGATGGTGACAATTTGAGAAATTGATAGGAACGGTGAAGGATCCAAGTGACTGAAAATTCTATAATTTTTCTTCATAAGATTAATAGGAAAAAAATGCCAAAAAATTGATCATATCTTGTCGAAAAACAAAATTATGTTAATATTATATACACTATAGAGATCTGCCGCGACTTCTTTCAGCTTCTTTCTCTCTACATAAGTTGGAATTTTCCTTAATTTTACCAATTTTATGCCCTTTTAAACAAAATATCCGAATATGTGGTACATTATGTTATACACTGTGGGTCGAAATAAAGGAGTAAATTTTTTAATTGAAAATATGACTGTACATTTGAAAGCAAAAATAATGTGCAGGGTCGGACTTATGAAAAAAATTATATAACAGTGCATTTGAGCTCGTTGCAAATGAAAACTGTCTTAGAAAAACAAAACAAAAGATAGAAAACTATACATTTTTGGAAAGGAGAATGATTGCTCTTTCGAATGAGATCAAAAATTATAGGGTGTCCCATTTAAAATAATACATATTTTCCTCTTTGAATTTGACCAACATTGGTAAAACACCCTGTGTTGGTGAGATGAAATACCAGCCAAGCCTAAAAAAATCTCTTTAATAAACTAGTGAATCTAGTGAAAACCCCATCTCTTTGAAGCAATTAATAAGCTGGGCATTTATGTTTAAAATCAGTCACTCTTATTTGGGACACCCTGTATAATTTTTTTTATAAGTCCGACCCTGTACATTATTTTTGCTTCCAAATGTACAGTCATGTTGAGGACATGTTAGGTTATTAGCCATGCAAAAAGAAAATAAATCGCCCAAAAAACAAAAAAATATTTCCAATTGAAAAATGTACTCCTTTATTTCGGCACACAGTGTATAACGCACGCAAAATTATTGTAATTTTTAATAGTTGATGCATTACAAGCAAACAAACAAAATTACAAACATAACATCAGGGGCAACTGATAAAGTTTCCGTTTTCCGGGCATAAACAAGCAAGAAGCGACACTTTCAGCTCATTTAATCAATTAATTTAACTTAAAAAACGTTAACATACATTTTTCTCGTCAAGTTTTTAACCCCTAAATGGATTTTCCACTTTAATTAAAGTTGATTTTATGAAAAATTCATGAAAAAGTGCAAAAATGAACGTAATAAGGAGACGATGAAAATATCCAGACATAAACATATTAACAAACTGTATCTAATATTTATGTAAGTGATGAAAAGAAAGAAAATTGGTTTGTAATTATTAAGTGGGAGTGCAATTTCCAAAGGTATGATCTCATTATTTGATTTTTTCAATGTACAGTATTACTTTTTCGATTTATTTTATCTCGAGTGAAGGTAATTGAAATATATCAGCTGATAGGTGCTATAGAACAATATTTATCATGCTGTCTATTTTTATATTGTGACCACTTTTACCTGGGAAAATTTACATTTTGCGTGATATGGAAATATGAATATATAATCAATCATATCAATAAATTAAGGTGGAAGTCAGTTTTAGAAAAGTTGCCATATTAAAGAACTGAAGAGAACAAAAAAATACATTAAAAATGTTTGCCTACCAATAAAAGTACCATAAAATTCACCAAGCAAGTGGAATGAAGTAAAAGATGCCCTTTATACAGTGTGGAAACCACTTATGGAATAAAATTCTTTATGTCATTATTTTAGAAAATTATAAAAAATGCCGAGACACGTCAACTTTTGAATTGAGTTGTGCGTTATGTGAACATAAATGTAAATTTACAGGGTGATTCACGCAAGTATGCCATAGTCGGTGTTGTCTTTTTTTAATGAAACAACCTGTATATTTGCATATTTTTGAAATCCTCTTAATGAACCGATTCCAACAAACTAAATAATGTATGGTCAATTATGAATTATGCAGGGTGAAATTTTAAAATTAATAATTTATGACACTTGAAATATTGGTACTTTTTTATATTAGCTAAATATGGATTTATCGAAAATCTAAACTAACTAATTATTAGACGTATTTGTATATTAAACAAAACCTGCTACGCCCATGAATTTTATCATAAATACCTAAAAATTGCCTAAAAACGCCAATAATTAGACAAAATCGGTGAATAATGTGGATTGTTTTAAATCGGTAAATAATGTGGATGTGTTTACACTTTATACCGAAAAAGTAAAATCTTTGTCAAACACTCTTTCCTTGTCGACATAACAATGAAATATTTAACTGAGACTCACCGAATTGAGATTTTAATGATGATCGGGTACGGGGATCACTGCAGAAGTCAAGTTGAAGTGGCAAACTTATTTAATCACAGGTATCCCGAATTACCTAATATTTCACAAAGTACTGTGTCTAAAATTCATGCACAATTCAGAGAACTTGGACATGTCAAACCATTGAAAAGAAAACCACACTTCGATGAAGATGATGTGAAAGTGGATATTTTGTTAAGTGTCGAAGAGAATCCAACTTCAAGTACACGTCAAATTGCCCCTGAAAATAATGTTAGTCATACAACTGTTCTAAGATGTCTTCATAAAGAAAAACTTCATCCCTACAAATTAACTTTTGTGCAGGAGTTAACAGAAGACGATCCAGAAAGTAGAATGGATTTCTGCGAAAGATTGATGAATAAGCTGAACAGAAATGAGATAGCTCTTGGTACCATTCTTTTTTCTGACGAATCTACATTCACATTGAATGGAGAGGTAAACCGACAGAACTGTAGATATTGGTCACAGATGACACAGATCACCTACAAATTGTGACATATAAATATGAAACATGAAATAAAGTCGGAATAGTGCACTGCAGTAATCGCGTACAAATAAGGACAAGCACTACTATATACCCTCTTAAAATATATTTTGGTACGTCTATGAAATCTACTTAAATGAATGATTTATTACTCCTTGTCCTTTCTATATAGACTATAACCTTAATAATGTTTCCCTTATTCAAAACATTAAATGCGCATGCGTATATGTCACCATAAGGACAGCACTGTTACTGCTTGACCTTATACATGTTCCAATAACTCTCTATTGGCTGCTTGACTATCCGACATTATGATAATCCTTTGTCTTCTGTATCCACTGTTGGTTACCACACTCTGAATCCAAGAATGACAGCAAGAAAATGTTCTTTTGTAAACCCAAACGTCAACAGTGCTTAAATTGCCCATCTCGATTGTTAATTGATAAATATTTATAATATTTTAGACGTTTCTGTATAATATTTGAACTTCAAGTATTCATTAAACAGTTTATATTAGGAATTTAGTTGAAATTTTAACTTCGTTTCTACATTAATAACAAACAAAACTATTATTTTAATTTCGAGATTTAAAATATAAAAGATATTTTCGATCTTTTTATTTTCGGCTAAGTTTAGTCAGAAGCTTTCAATTTAGAATTATTCACACTCGATGTTTGTTTTTAAAACAGTCGATTATATATATATATATATAAAAACGAGATTAATAACTTTAAATTAAAAATCTTAAAGAATACAATGTGAAAGCCCACGTTGGGCGCCGAAATCTACAAATGTCACTGTGGCAAAGGAAGGGAATGGAATATAAAATTTTTAACTGAAATATATTTGTTTAATAGTTATTTCTCTTTTTTTGCAGCCTTAACTGTGAGATACCTGACGAGAAGATTCATTGGAGAATACAGGAGTAATACAGGTGAATAATAAATTCTTCAATTTAATAAAAATAATTCTCCAATGTTATACCTATATTATAGAGAAAAAGAAAAACTGGGGGGGTCAAGAAAATATATATTTTTTGCCCGAAATTTTTTCAAAATTACCTATGTAAGATGTAGGGCTACACACACAGCGCCCCCCAGACCCTAACTTTTTAGAAAAAAATCAAAATTGACTTGTTTTCTATTTTCCAAGTAAATACTTTTATTTCATTTAAAAATCTTACATTTTCACGATAATGTAAAAGCAAATCCCGCAAAAACTTCTAAAAATACCAGCTGATTATGCTCAAGCTTCAACCTAGGTGTCGTGGAATCCGTATCTAATGCGCATACTAAAATTTTTGGCAGCCATATACCTGTCGCGTCGAGAGTGTTTATATATTCTTTTGTTTTTGTTTCTTGAATACACCGACCAAGATATTATTATGACGAAATTCCTAATGATGCGTATGATTTTGGGTTACGGTAACTCGAAAAAGATAATCTCACTGTATTTCTGGTCCATGCATATTTATAAATAAATAAAAGAATGCTTTTTTACGTTACAAAATACTTTTTGCCAATATTTGCAAATAGTTTGGAACCTCTAGGTTTTATTATAGCAGGTATGGCGCAGGAGCAGATGGTCTTTATTTTTTGAAGCTTATGTAACAACAAACTCCAATGTGAATATCTAAGAATCATGATATTTTTCCCTTCCCCTTCTTGCGTTAAAGCTGTTCTATAGCAGTCACTCAAAGTAACGCGAACTTTACCTAAATTTTTTCTAAAATTTTGAAAAACATTCTTGAAAAATATTTGCCGATATATTTCGCAACAATATTATATTATAAATATCCTTATTATGATAATATTTATTTCCTGTTTTAGCAAACAAAATAAACTTTTAAATATTTTCCATCTGTTTCAAACTACTGCGTATTATGCCAATTTAATCTAAACACTTTTTCGTTTTACCAAACATGAAAGGAATCAACAAAAACACTATTTCTTTTGTACCTATACTAATTTTAAAGTTAATGTATTTCAAATATTCCTTTCGATTATTTCTTTGATACGTCACTGGCTAAAGTCTGTTCAAACTTATAGCAAAGTGAATTTTATTATGAACCACACGTCAAAAACGATTTTAAATCATCAAAAATGTTTCTAAATATCAAGCTTTAAGCTTTCAAACTTATTATTACAGGTAGATATTCTGGCACGGTAACATTCCAAAGCAACAATTTTTCAAAAATAATAATATTGCAGACTGAGCTGACATTTATTTTTGAATAACGAGTGTTCTCAATCAAACTAGCTCTAAAACGAACTTTTTAATGAACAATATTATGAAATATATACGGTTCCATATCGCTTGAAATTAGTATAGACTGCCAAAAAAAATTCTTTCGAATACGAGATAGAAAATATTTAACACGTTAGTCACGAGTCAATCTATTAGATAATCTGGATTTTGTAGACTATATGTTAATAAACAAAACTTGTTGAAAATATATACACACAGTCACCTAGATTTAAGTACCTTACGCTTAAAATAAACCAAGAGGTGTAATATTTTATTAACATACCTATCTCATTTATGTAATGTATGACTTCAGTCTATAAATATTGCAGTACTTCTTTTATTACATCCATTTTTGCGAAATGACAGCAAGGCTAGATCAATTTATTATTCATTAATGTATTCTCTAAATTAAAAATTTAACGTACGCCACTGGTTGGGCATATTACAAATTGCTTAATAAACAAAACATATCCAATTTTCACATGAAATAAATTCAAAATTATGAATTGTTCATTTAACACGTAGGAATGCATCAGGAAGATAATTATTTTGTTATAATCAAAAATAGAACTGAAACGACCTTCCTGAAAATCAACTTGAAGGTTATTACATAGTTTAATAGTGTTTCACTAATTGTATTTAATCATTTGACAACTTAATTTTTTGCTGTTTGGTTCACTGGCTTGATATGGCCTTTGGCACCTTTTTAGTTTTTCAGGAAGTTTCGAATATTATGTTTCGTGAATCACTGTTCAAAGCGATTTAAATTCTATTTAATTAAGATCCAAGGTAACTTTTAGTTATCTGTCAAATATAATAACATCAGACGCCATCAAATTTGTTGATTATCATTTGCCAAAACCGTGAAAAATATAAATGATTCAATATAAATATCACATACCTCATTACTTGCATTATAATATCACTTATTTCTTTGCACATTTATCACAAACATTACAGCACTAAAAAAGCCTACTAAAAATACAGCTCTAAGGTTTATAAAAACATTTCAAACATGGCGCTGACTTCTTTGTCATGAACTGAGTGGGGGTTGTGATGAAGACCATAGATAACAAAATACCATTATTATTGATCGAGCATCAAAATTATTTCGCGAGTGGCTTTGCCTTTAACAGAATAAGGTGCGAGGCTTATAAATGTCTTCCCAACCATGGTGTATATACAATTTTTCCAGTACTAGACAAATTTAGATCAAATATTAAAAATAATTCACAAACGCACCCCGAGAAGCTTTTACTCCGTCCATGGCCATCAGGTGGCCATGCTTCGTCGTTGACTGACAAGTACGCTGCCAGCTTTCGATATATTATGAACGTACCCGTTATGTCATCAGTAATTTTTTCTGGAGCGCGTATTTTAAACTAATGTCATTTTTATTCAATTATTCAAATAATTTCATCTTGATAGGTAATTTTAAGCAGCAAATATGTTGGGTATACAAAATTATGTTGCACAAGTTTTTGTTGAACTACTATCTATTATCCATGAATTCTCAATATTATAATTTAAAAATGTATTATATATTTATCAAACAAACAATAATAGTTTAATTTGAAGGCATATTTCGATAGTTGAGCTACCTGCTCGTACATGTCAGCATGAGTTTATTAAATAAAATTTAATCTCAATAACAGGTTTCATATAACATCACTATGTATTTGTTTAAATTTATAATGATTAATGATTTTTGGTAATTTTCTATGGACAATGCTACCTAATAGAAATTTCGAAAGGTGTATGTTTACGACATAAGAATTTAGAGCTCTGAAAATACGGAAGCTGTGTAAAAATATCGTGTAGGTATTTCAAATTTTTGTTTTAAATATTTCAAAAATTATGTAAACCACACAAATCAGAACGACGCGCTGCCTGTCGTTCATTAGAAACTATTTATGTAACTGAGGTATAAAAGGAAGAGATTTGAATCTTACGTGAAGGAATGCAATTTGAAGTAAAAGAATTACCAGTAAAAAACATTCTTTGTTGTAACATTCAGGTACTAATCGTTTAAATAATTTTGTTTTATATTTCAAACGTAAAATATCTAACGAATCGTTAAAACGAAAATAAATTTAGATAGTTGGCCCGAGTATATTGAAACTCCAGCCAATTCTGACTTACCTTACAATTACATTTTCTACTTGGCTCCTTATAAAAATTCATTATTAAGAAAAACCATTTCACATTATATATTCCTACGATCTTTCGATCTAAAAATAGATAATTAGGGGGTAAAAATAAAGATGTTTTTGTCGAAAGGTGTCAACAATCTAATACAATTCTAATTTTAGGTTAAAAACCGTCTCTACTTTGTTAGAAAGTGTTAAAAAGTTCTTGCTTTCATTAAAAAAAACGACGAATATATTACATATAAAAATTTTATGAATTTTTTACGACTTTACTTTGATGCAAAATATGAGTTAAGTGACATTATGATGTTAATATGGCTTTATTGTGTATACATATCCTGAAAATGAACTAAATGAATGAATATTAAGAGTTCTTAGAGTTCGTTCAAAGGTTACTTTGAATCTAATAACAGCTCTCGAAAAAATGCCTTAGTAAGCCATCTATTCGGCATCCAGCTTTAGAAAAAAGAATACTTAAACATTAGTTTTTTGTCAATTACTAAATATTAAATAAGTTAACTGTATAAACCCTCACTTCGTGGAATCTACTCATCATATGGTTTTAAATGAAACGAACTGTTTTTAAAAACAGTTCGTTTCATTTAAAACCAAATATTAAATAATTCGTAAACCAAGAAACTCATAAATATGTTGAGAATTAAGTATCTGCGACGTAGGTATATATTATATTATATTATATTATATACATTAATATATACAATTCATCTTGCATTCATTATGTTCTTCCACGGTAAGTTCGTGTGTTCTTCTTATAAATTGCAATGGCCTCCTATCCTATAGGACATCCAGCCAGCATTAATTCATAAACAATTTGTGAATAAAGTTAAACACACCTGGTATTTTATGGTGTTTATTTAAAAATATCCCGGTCCAAACGTGTTATTCACTATTTTCGATATTATTACAACTTTCACAGCCAAAAAATTCATGAATGTATCCGTCCTGACGTCTGCCAACGTCATTTTCAGGGTTATTTTTATAAACGACACATTCTTCTTTTGAATTACTTGCCAAATTTATGTTGAATACAACTTTCACGTTATTTAATTTGATATATTGAAAATATTAGACAGGTTACCACCTAAAATCTTCAATAATCGGGGAGTTTCCGCCCTTGGGCTGCTAAACAATATCGGTATGATAGGAGAAAAAAGAAGTATCCAATGCAAATATGTAAAATAGGTCTCGGGCTGTATCAGCCACGTGTTAAGCCATTCGCAAGTGCAGCTGTCAGTGATGATCTACTTTCCTAGATACATTTTGTATAAAATTATAATAGAGAGAACACGAGAACAGTATAATAGCTATTTATTGTACATTATCCAAGAATATGTTCACCAACGGACAAGTTGACACTAATGACAGTCGTCCTGAGGACAAATAATCGTTTGAATAGATTTTAGATTTGTAGTTTGGCCATTTTGTATTTATTTAATGATCATTTTTATTATAGAATCAGATAGAGCTATTAAAATACGTAAGTAAATGACAAAGAAAGCACCAAATGGAAAAAATGATCTCAAACACGATCAAAACAACTCTTAAGAACCACATGTTAAGCAAAGAACGCAGATTACGTAACGTGAACTTGCCCCTACGACTTTTTATGTTATCTGTGGTTTTATCCACAATCACAGTGGATAAAATGGTACTTTATAAGCTTAACAGCGTGTGGATAAAAGTCCAATTATAATGTGATTGTGGATAGAGAGAAATAAAGCTTTCTTGCGTGGTTAAAACTCTATTTAATACACTTTTACAATAAAAAACTATAATTTAATGACAAATAAAAACAAATCACAACATTTCTTATAAATTTAACTCAAAATTGTAAATAATTATTTGCCAATTGATCTGTCTTCGTAAACATTATTATTTATATGAGTATTCGTGGGAGTTTATAAAACGTTTCATCTCATTTTATTCTTTTTAAGCTCGTTCCCAATCACAGCAGTAGAAATTTTTGATTTATTTGATACATCCAAAAGGCAATTTGCATGTGAAAACGGTCATTGACATTTCAGTGCAAATATGGAAAATTCCCAAACCGGAAATAGTAATAATTCCATTTTCCAAAAATAGCTTTCTGTTTGTAAACAATAATTCTATTTATTTATTATATTAGTACAGAAATCGAAATACATAGCCAATCAAAGTATGCAAATTTTACTTATTATTGCCCACCCAAACATTTGTTTGTCAACAAAAACTACACTAAATATAATCCTTTTAAATGAAAATAAATAGGTAGTCAAACAAAACAAAACATAATAAAATAAAGTATTTTTTTCTTTGTTTCAGATCTCCTTTATCGCCAAACATTAACTTTGAACAATTCAGCTTTGGAAGTCGAAATCGTAGATGTATGTAGCTGTGACATACAATCCTTCCCTGAAGAAGCCATTTATTGGGCCGACGCTAGCGTTGTTGTCTACGACATCACTTGCAGGAATTCCTTCACCCAAGCCAGTGATATGCTTCAAAAAGTTTTACATTTGAGGAGCCAAATGCCAACGATACTTCTTGGAAACAAAGCGGATCTCGAACATTTAAGACAGGTCAGTGATTTTCAACAAGGTGTTGGATAGATGGAGCTAGTATCGTTGATTACAGTCAGATACTTTTAATTTTTAAATAACTATTTGAAAAAAATTGAAGATCAAAACATATATAGGTATAATATTGTCACTCCTTTTACTTTCTTAATACAAATGTCACACTACCAGATCACAGATTTATACGTATAATTATGTAGCATACAGCCAGATACGAAAAATGTTCACAAATGATTGAAAAATGTTTTGTATTTATTTAATCAACAGTTGAGTTAGATCATGTTAGATATATGTTATGTTTTCTGAACGCTACCATTATTGACGTGAAATCAGGTGCTCCAGCACAACTTTCAGCCAATCAGATATGACTTTTACAAATATCGATATATATCTAATTTGATTTAATTTGAAGAGTCGAGGCTCCGTTTACGGATATATATAAATAATACGAACCTTTACATGACAAAATCGTCCGGAAATTTTCTTTCCTCAGTGGTAGAAAAATGTGAAATTTTTTGGGTTGGCAACTTGGACCGAAGTCCTCTATTGTCCCGCTTTTTATACTTTTCACCTGTTCCAGACAGTTCTCGACTATTCGATGACATTTCTAGACTTTACGATGACAGTTCTAGATGTATTTCTTCTTCTTTTTTTATGGACCTTTGCATATCCTTAATGCAGGTCCAACGTAACATTGCTCCCTCTTTCCTAATTAGTCCTTCCGAATAATTTGACCCAGATTCGTTGAAGTTCAAGGCCCAAACCTTTTCTGCACTTGGGATTGAACAACCATACGGGGGGTCACCTCTTAAGAAACTTGTGCTAGCCTTCATCCTATCTTTGCAGAGCTTCAAACATTCACGAACAAAATTGTGGACCTTTTGCAATTTTTCTTTCAAATCACCTTATTTGTGAATTAATTAAATAACACCATTACATTACTCATCACGCCATCTATGAGATGTTTTAGAAAACTAATTACTTAGGTATATTTTCACATTCCTGAAGTAATGAACATTTTTTTTATAAATGATCGAGATTGAATGGAATGTATGTAATTTTTCGGTGTAATGAATACTGTTAAACATCTTCCAAGCAGCCGCGAAAAACGGGCTGGCAAATTAGGTTAAAATATCCTATATTTCATTCAATAATTTGTTTATTTACCGATGGGACGATAAAACTGACGGCTTTATGGAAACTTTAGCACAACCTTGCTGAATGTTTTTTTCGTACCAAACAATAATCTGTAAGTGATTTTTTCAAAGATTTAAAAGCGATTTATCCCTATATATATAAACGTATGTTATCGTACACTCTGTAATATTAGAGGTAACTCGAATTCCTGTTCAAATTCCGATTTCTCAGTTTATTTTGAATACCTGCAATGAGACATAAGACTGCAAGAAATATTCCGATTGCATTTTCGAACGCTTTATTTTCTAAACAGTCCTATTTTCAGCCCAACGCTCGATCTGAACTAATTTTATTGCTTCCCGCCAATTTATTACCTCCGCAGTGTCCGCCATTTTGTAGTTAATTAAAAGTCTTATCATTTAGAGCAAATATTAGTACGGTATTATCAAAATTTGAAAATAAGCGAATACAAATACATGAAAATCTATCAAATCATTCCTGTTTCATTAAATGTTTTGCTAAATATTTTATTTATAACGGAAATTTCAATGTCAAACGCCATTAAACTTAATGAACGAAGGTTGAACATCGGCAGTATTTAAAATTATCGCGTAGCTATATCAAAGTGATTTTTTTATAAACAGAGAAGTGAAAAAAACAGATCAACAAACTTTGTTCTATTGATTTTCGTTTTAATCAACGTCAATCAATTCTTGTTACAGTTTTGCCAACTTACCTAAAATAGATCAATATCGCTAAAATATTGAGCTGCTAAGTATTTATATTCCGTTAATGCAGAACAAATCCAGATGTTTGTTATTCATTTATTGTTTTTCAAAATATCCTACATAAAGATCAATACACTCGAATCAGTTTTACGCAGGCGTAAAACATTAATTTTTCATATATATATATAAACGCGTTCTTTTGATATGTTTTCTAAATTTTGTTTTCTATTGTTACAGGTCGAGGAAACGGAAGGTCGTACTCTGGCCATCCAAAACAATTGTCAATTCTTCGAGGTATCCGTAGCGGAGAACTCCTCAACTATCTACACCGCATTCGACGCCATCTTGAACGATTGTCGTTCCGTGCAAGCCTCGCATAAAACAAGAAAATTTTCGGTATCCAAAATGATTGGTACGCTGATAGGAACGGCCAACAATAAAGTACCCAGTCCCAGTCAAGGTGGTACTGTGGTCGTTTGTCATAAATCAGATTTGTACAAATCCAGAGTGCTTAGAAGAAGGCAGAATTTCACCGCGACTGCTTCACTTTGACTAACAGCAAAGGAGGAATTAGAATCCCGTTAAATTATTTTACTTTGGAGGCGTTAAGACTTTTTGTTGGCTTCTTAGTTGTATAAGGAGCATATGGATATTATTGTGGATGATGTATATGAAGTTTGTGATATGCACATGAGAAGAATGTGTTTTTTTTTAATTTATAAACTTGTCATTTTGTTGAGTTTTACATTTTTTGATATTTTATTGTTTGACAAAAGAAAATATGTCGTCAATTTGATTTGATTAATATCAAAAGATGTTGAAGAAATATCTTGAATGATATAATAAAGCATGTCCACGACAGTTGACAGTTGACAATTACCCCAGTGGTAAAACAATAGACACGATAAAAGATTATCAAACAACAAACAACTATTAACCCATATTATATATAATTAAATATGCAAGTTCAACAATTAAAATAACTTTAAAAAAACATTTAAGCAAAACCAACTAAACTCGAACACGATCTATCATTATAAATCAGCATAACCTCACTATTAAGTACCACGTGTTCTGAACGCTTTGTTTATTGTTTTACCACCAGGCTGTTGTCAAAATATTTTGTGTCATCACGTGGGTATGCCCTCCCCTGCTCCCCTATTGTTACTTTTTCAGAAAATGAGGAGTTTGACTGACACTAGTGACACTTGACAAGTGACACTGAAACTGTAGAAGCAGATGCATCAGATTTGACATACTTACTAGTATTAATTTTTTTTTTTGTAATTTCCCTCATTTTCTGTTGTACTTAATAGAGATGTGTGATTACTAACATTTTTTGAAAATAATCTACATCTCTACTTGTATTTAATAGTTTTAAGATTGTATTTTTTTTGTCAACTACAAGGACTCTGAATTTTTGTATTTTTTAATTTTGTCAATTATGTTAACCAGTTTAGTTGGAAGAAAATGTTACTTCTAGGAAATTTTCTGTAATATATAAAATAGAATAAGTACATATATAATATTTTTGTAAAACTTTGATCTCTTTTAGTACTTTCTTTTAATATTTGGAAAACCACAAAAGTTGTCAATCTAACTTTTGTTATTTTGTATTAGAGTAATATATTTTGCAAATAAAACACCTACTTTGAGGTACTTAACTTATTTTCTTTATATATTATTGTCTATAAAGATATAACTACTTTTCATAAGACTATTTCTAGTAAAATTTGTTTTTGTGAAATCAATTTTATGATTTCTACTTTGTTAATTTAGCTGAAACACTGGAAAACAAAAAAACTGAAGCAGTCAATTGTCAAAACTGTCAATTATTACACCATCACTCAATTTGCATTGACTTGTAAGACATTTCAAGTTTCAGCTTAATTCAACCAACACATTTTTATGAATGATTTTTTCTTTGAAGGGTGTATTTGAAAAAAATACTTTTGTGTGTGCTAAATAAAGGCTGTGATATCAGATTGTATGTTTTTTGTATTGTAAACATAATATAAGAGTAGAAAAACATATTCATATTGGAAAATAAATTTATATTATTTATTTAAACTGTAATTTTATTTAACAATCAACCAGAGCAAATCCAAATCAAAAGGGGTTCAGTAAAAAAAGAACAAACAAACTTCAATTAAATTTATTTCAATTTAAATATAATTATCTTAAATAAAAACAACTTAATATTTACAACTAGCAAGAGAAATGCAGTGAACAAATTAACAAAACAAAAGGAATTTCGGGAATAAATTAAAACTGGTATAATTTAAATGCTTTTCAAATAACATTTAAACAGAAAGGAAAGTAAGGAATGCATTTTATATACCAGGAAACTAGACATACAAAAAATTTATATTGATATTTGGTATTCATCACTCGCTATACAAATATATTAACAAATTCATGAAGAACTATGATTTTCCTTTACTAGCGATTGCCATGCCAACACCTACTATTGCTCCAACAGCCAAAACTATACCTCCAGTCAGTGCCATACCTACAAGGCCTTCTTTTCCCATTTTTTTCCTTATAATTTCTTCTAAAGTAACTACCTGTTGGTTACCTACGACAAATATACCACAACATACTGAAGCATGAATATGGTTTTAATAAAACAATATTACTTACCAGGTTCAATGGACAAAAATGATCTAACATAGTTTAAGGCTTTAGTATAATCTTTTAGCCTGGCACTGCCAATTGCAAGATAGTAGAGATAGTCCCTCTGGCCATCTTCATGAGTTTTGTACAGCTCTTCTAATAACATAATTCCTTTTTGGATGTCTGTTGGGTATTTACTTCTAACTAGGCACCAGGCATATTCAAATTGTGCTCTGGGTGTGACATCATTTTTGTATAGTTGTTCATGATAAATTTTTTCGAATTTCTACAAAAATGTAGTTATATATAGGTATATTAAAAAGGGAAAGTACAAAGTACATAATCAATAAAAAAAGGTTAGATGGATGGAAGTTAAATGCTATGAAACTAACTGGGAGTGGATAAATTGCATATTTCGGAGGTTGGTATAGGTTGTAATGTAATTAATTCTTAATCTTTTATCAAAAGGGGCCGGAATTCTAATGAGTCATATTGATTCTAAGAACTATCACAAATTTGTTTATTCGTAAAACTTGCTTTATAATTTAATTAAATATAAATTTACCTTTAAATCTTCTGGTAAAACTGTTTCTGTTAATACATCTGCCATTTTTTTTAAAAGTAAGTGTCGATTTCAGTTTTTAGCAAAAATACAAACGTCAATGTCAATGTCGTCAAATATCAAATAAAAATAGACTAATTTTCTGTTACACTTAATAACGGTGCCACCTAGTAGTGAGCAGTCAAACAAATTCATACAGAATATAGGAAACTCAATTTTGAGCGCACTGGAAATCTAAATACGATGTCTGATGTCTGCATAACACAACGATTATATTGTGTGTATAATCGTTGTGCAACGTATATCTCAATAATGATTAGTGTACGAAATAATTCGATACTTGAAATGTATAAGAGGTATACGTATAATACTGAAAAACCAAATTTGGTGGCGCTACCTAGTAGTGAGTAGAGCTACACGTTACTTGAAAGTTGCAGTGATGATTTTACCAAAACTTTTTACTGATAGGTGGAGCTTCCAACAGAGTACTAGACTTATTTGGAAATAAAAGAACCGTATAATTGTAAAACTTTATTAAGTAACAAAAATATATAAAATTCATTACAATAATTAATACATATACAATATGCAATAATATCTTAATCTAATATGGTTAACATCGGACATAAAAATATAAACAATTTATAATTGTACATCTCCAAGAAATTGACTTTGTCTCTTTTTAGGAGCTCTCCTCAGACTACCCAATATATTTAACAGCTCCGAAACGGCTTTCGGTTGTTCCTTATCTTGTTTTTCTTTATCTTTCTTGGCTTTTCTTAAAGTAAACTGGCCAGCTTTGATGGCGTTGATTATATCTTCGTTCACACCTGGAGCGGTTTTCTTGTCAGAATTCGTATTTTCCTATTTAACAAAAATTATCAAGTTCAAGTTTTACATTTTACAGTGGTAGCGTGAAAAGAGGGATAAGGTATATTTTTAAACGCTCTCACCTGAACTCCTATACATTCAGCGAGATCTGAAAGCGCTACTTTGCTTCTTCTACGCCGCAGTGGGACGGCAGGGGGATCGACGCAAGGAGGCGGTAACATCGGAGGTGGCGGCGGCGGTGGTGGGGCTGGAGGAGCTTTAAGTTTCTCTTCGGCTCGTTCAGCTCGTTCGTTAGCAGCTTGTAGTTCCGATTCAACTATATTTAATCGTTCTTCGAGTACTTCAATTTGCGCGTTTTCATCTCGATTTTCCAAACGGTCTTGGAGTATACCGATTTCTTCTTCGAATTTGTTCCTTTCGTCTTCTATCGTCCTCTTCAATTCTTCTATCTCTTGGAATAACAGCAAACATTTTTCTGTGTCTTCGTTTTCGTTCAATCCTTGCATAATTAAAGCGCTTTGGTGTTTTAATACGTTTCGTTCTCTTTTGTGAACATCACATTCTTTCCTAAAAGTAATTTTTTTAGTGAAAATATTTTTTTGTTAAAAAAAACTTACTTTATATTGGCCAAGTTTGTTCTGTGTTCGTCTTCCAACACCTGCAAATCGCTCATCTCGTTTTTCATCATCTCCATGATTCTCATAGTTTGTTCGTGTTCTTTTTTCAATTCCGCTAATTGATGCTCTAATTGGGCGGTTTTTTGTCTCTCGTATTCCAATTCCTAAGGCGATTAAGTTATAAAAATGTGAAAGGAATTCATTTCAAAATATTTATGTAATATTTCTTATATGGAAACTTGAAATTATGTCTAAGTAATTTTGCTCTTAATATGGTTCTTAAGAAATTTAATTGAGCCCAGCAAAAGTATAGGTGGTGAAGACAATTAATATTGACCGAGCACCAAAATTATTTCGCGAGGCTTATAAATGTCTCCCCAACCATGGTTTATATACAATTTTCTCCACTACCAGCTAAATTTAAGACAAAAATTAAAAATAGTTCACAAACGCACCTCGAGAAGCGTTTACCCCGTCATATGAGTGACAATTACACTGTCAGTTTTCGATATATTACAAACGTACTCGTTATGTCATCAGTCATTTTTGGTTGAGCGCGAATTTTAAACTAATGGCATTTTTATTCAAATAATTTTATCTTGATAGGTAATTTCAAGCAGCAAATAATGTTATAGACAATCTACTGTGTATACAAAATGATGTTGCACAAGTTTTTGTTGAACTAATATCCCCGAATTCTCAAAATATTTGAATATGTCCATTATTGACCTAGGTTAATATTAGAAAAAATAATTATTAACCACTAATAGAAAAATTCAACTTCTCAGTTAGCTAGAAGAAACGATAATTGTCAACAAAGCACATTTAAAAACCAGGAGGAGTAATTTGAATTTAAGTTGGCAATTCTGTAGACCTCTGATTGGTCAGATTCCGTCCAGTTTCACACAACACTTTTTAGTATAGAGATGACATCAGCTGATAATTTCCATTTTTGATAGTTCTGACAGATAAATTGACTTATTTTTGTCATCGCATCCGCTCTCATTATTTAATTATTTTTACTTAGTTTCCACTCTATTTCGTTGAAACTGTTTCTTTAAAAACATCAGTAAGCAATTGTATTGAATATCCGCAATATCCTTCTACTTCGGGTACCAGCCCTTCGCTTAGGATTGTGCTTTTACTCCCATTCAAAACGAATATAAATTGTGATATCTTTGTTGTGAAGTGCAAATTGTAGAATATTTTCAAAGATTAAGTTTGAATAGATGAGGCTTTTACTTGATGTAGATCCATAGTAAGTTATGAAATCAAACAAATTTATTTTGTAAAATCTACATTGTAATTAAACATAAAGTGACGCGTTTCGCTAACACAGTAGCTTTATCAAACGTTGGAGGTATAATGAGAAACTTCCTATTTATACAGTGCCTTAATACTAAATTATAAGGAAATTCAACAATAAAATTATAATCTATTTACAAGGAAAGGAAAAGAATTTGTCTAAATATGGAATTAAATAATTTGAATTTGAATAATGAAGAATAACTTTTTTTCCTAAAACTAATAATAAAAAAGTTTTCCATATGATTCCAACTTAGGGGGACAAATTTTATATGCACTTACCTCCGATAACCTAATGTTATCTTCAGAAGTCTGAAATTCAGTTTGTTTCAAACTATCTACTTCAGTCTGTAGCTCGGCAACTTCGCTACTGAGTTGTTTGATTGTTTTATTCAAATTCTCTATATCTGTTTCCGAATTTGATTCGCCTTCACCTGCATCTACTCCTTCGTCCACTGTATCTTTGTCCATCAGAAGAAGTGTTTTTCTTTTTAATTCTTTGTTTTCTCTATACCATTGCGTGGCATCTTTTAGTGCTCTAGGAAAATGATAAAAAGGGACGTAAATAATATCAATTATTTGTTTTTAAACTACCAAAAACATCCGGTATATATGGCGAATATCTTCTATCACAAAATTATTAAACTTCAAGAAAATTAACACGATCTGACAACGCTGCTAAAACTATCACCTGATTACACCACAACCCTCATTGTATTGTATGATTGCCCCCAACACATTCAAAATTTATTCATATCAGCTGCACATGAGAATTTAGGAAGATTTAAAAAAAAAATTATGAGTAAATTTTACCTCAAAATTGTAGAATTTTTCGCCATTCTTTGAATAAACGTTAATACAGTTACAGCAGTTAAAATTAAATGATAATTGTAGTAAGTTTTTGAAACATGAAATTCCATATCACTTCTGTCAAAAATCTATGTCACATTTATTTTGATTTTCATAATATATTCAGTTGTTTTAGTTTTGAAATACTTACCCGGACATAGCTCTAGTCTCAGTTTCATACTGATTCTTCAACGTTTCGTATTCCTTGTATAAATTTTTCGACGCCGTGGATAGTTTCGTGTATTCTTCATTTTT
>CAJUYI010003854.1:0-21054 GCA_910591695.1 Galerucella pusilla | reverse complement strand
TTTTTTTCTGGTCCATCAACTTGCATTGACAAAAAATATTGAAGCGAAACATTTCTGGTGCTCGTTTGTGCTTCTTGGCGTCGCATTTTTATCCTACATTCTTTCACATGAGCGTCCAAAAAAAGTCTCCTTTCAGCAAAACTGAACTGCCAGAATTTCTTTCTTATAATTTCTCTGAAAGGTTCTTGAAGTTTTGAAAAACATTTTCTTCTGCACGTTTCTATACAAGGGGGTAATAGACAATGCTTATCAATGATAGTTTTAAAAGTCTTCTTGGAAACATCCTTTGTGCTCTTGCCTACACAATCAGTGACATCCATGACAGGTTCATCAGCATTAGAAACCTTGTTTAATATATCCATTAAAACTTCCCCACATATTATTGAAGTATCTTCCACTCTGGACTCATCAGTATTCATTGAATTTCGCGAATTATTCGCTAGAGTCTTATAAGAATTACGAACGTTGTCGAGAATGTGGTCTTCCGGGGAAATTAAATTATTCAAATCAAAAAATAATTTCAGTCTTTTGCCAGTAGTAGTAGCGATAGGGTCGTAACTTGGGTCGGTATCAGAATCGTCAAAATCCGAAAAATTATTTTCGTCATCGCTGTCATGGCTTGGTGCAACTTTTTCAGAGCCATCGTCTCTGCGGAAAAAAAATCTCTAATATTACATGAATCCTCGAGTGAATCAAATAGACAACAAATAAGTATCAAAATATTTGAAAATATACAACAAAAAATGTGAAAAAATACAAGATAAAATATTCAATGCTTTATTTTCCTCACTTTTGGAAATAAGTACCTAAAACGGTGGCGTGAAAATGAAAAACGCCCTATATAAAAATATGACTACGCTACTGGATAGCTTTTAAAAAGTGCATCAACGATGTGTTTACAAAATTTTGATATCCCTTTAAATAAAAAAGTTATGTCTTATTCTCAAAATGGCGCGAAAATGAAAAACGCCCTATATCGGCTGTGAAGATACCTTCAGACCATTTTGGACCACCCTGAACAGTTATTTCTTGGTTGAATTGTTCAATAAATACTTACCTGTTTTTTAAATACAAATTCACTAAATACTGCCCTCTTTTCATCTTCCGTTTACTTCAGTTTCAACTAGAACAATACTAATTTAATTTCCACTTCTCCGCTTGATGATAGCTCAACGCCTGTTAGGACAAGACTAAAAATTGTGAACTGTAAATATTCAGAAACTAGCAAGTAGACTGAACCAGCAAGTTTGTAATGAAATTTTTGCGGGAAAAAATTGGCAAAACCTAGCAAGTCGACATGCCATGTTTTGAAAGAGTTTTAATAATATTTTGATAGACTTACTAAAAATCTCGTGTGAAAAGATATACTTTAGAGTGGGATGAAGGGAGAAAGGAATAGTTTCTATGAGGTAACTTTTCGCGCCCTTTTCAAAAATGGCATAAAATTGTAAAACCTAGTAAGTCGACTTGCTAGGTTTTGCTATATCACGACAGAAATGTAACCAGTCGCCAACTTTTAGCGCAGTCGTACTTCACAATATTCGGCAAGTATTCAATGAAAATTATAGTGATATGTGGGAAAATTGCGTGGCCTGTGTGATGAAAACTGAGAAGGAATATACGGATTTACCGCTTATTATTAACATAACACCATTCGTTATTCGGTATATTTAAAACGCGTTTTTTTTCCTAACGTATTTATAATAGTAGTATATATTTTCCAAATCCAATGAAAAACAAATTTTATGCAGGTTAATTTTAATCCACTATATTAATTTGACGTCGTCGTAGTTGTGGAGGGTCCTAATCCACAAAAACTCGAAAATTGGGTTAGGTCATTTTTGACACAACCATAGGCTAGAAGTTCTATAAAATAATATAGCCCCAAGAAGCCAATAAAAATAGGGTACAAAATATGGACTATAGCAGACCAAAAAGGCTACATCAATTTGATGTATATACTGGCAGATCAGAAGAGCAATCAACAAAGTCAGAGGCTTCGCTGGGAGAGAAAGTGGTCATAAATTCAACAAAAAAATATGTTGGTAAGAACAGGATGGTGTATTTTGATAATTATTTTTCTTGTCTCCCATTGATCGAAAAACTAAAAGCAGAAAACATTCTTGCCTGTGGTACAATTAGGAGCGATAGGAAAGGCTTACCAGAAAATCTAATGGAAGATAAAAAAATTAAAAGGGGGGACAGTAATTTTCGATTTACCTTTTCTGACAAAGGATACTTCAAGTGGCGGGGCAACAAAATGATCTTCTTGATTTAAAATTGTAGTGGTAGTGGTAGTGAAGTGAGTTCTGTGGAACGTAAACAAAAAGATGGAACTTCCATGGATTTAGCCTGTCCCGTTGTTGTAAAAGATTATAACCAAATGATGGATGGATTTGATCATGCCGATCAACTTAGAGCTGCATATGTGTTCAACAGACGATCAAATAAATGGTGGCACAAACTATTTTGAGGTTTGATTGACGTTTGTTTTGTAAATGCTTAATAATCCACTGTTGTTATCATGACAAAATACCATTATTAGAATTTCGGCGGTCCGTAGCCTTAGGACTTCTTACACAGAAAGGTCGTCAACCGCAGGGTGAAAAACCTTCTAAAAGGAGAAAACCAAATGTTTCTGTATGCTCCCTAGTGCCTACAGTATTCAGCAGTGATACTGTAGTAGAGAGCGATCAAGCGAGCGAGAGTGAGAAAAGTGTTGCGAATTTTCGAAAATTCTCAGTGTTTGAAGTTCTCGATTTTGTTGTGTCAACAACAAAAAAAGACTAGATAGTGAGAAGTGCCACTTCCACGCGGTAAGGGGCGGAAACCAAGGCGTTGCGATCAGTCGGGGTACTCCCGCAATAAGCTCGACGCTAGGGCTAAGAGCACAAACGAAACTTGTACTTGTGGGTAGGTTCAGAAGGGATGCCTCCCCCCGGGGGAAGAGAGAAGACTCTCAACCAGCTCGGAGGTTAAGGTAATGATGGAAGCCGGTCTAACCGGAAGATACAAAGAACTGATGTATTACATCAATAATGACATGGATCCTGGGAAAAGGTTATCGAAGATAGGTCGTCAAGGTCTACTTGAGAGGGTTATGGCCTTAGGAATGGATCAAGCAAACATGGAGGGACAGATAAAAATATTAAAAGAAAACGAAAGAATGAGAAAAGAATTATAGGAAGCAAAGAAGACACCGGTGCAGGCATCGTAATCAGTGATGGCTTCAAAACCCAAATTAAACAACACTCAAAAGGTTATTCATAAAAGCTCAGAAAAGCAAACAAACACACTATTTATTACATCAGACTCAATGAAAAATGGAAAAAAGGTACAGGAGGCATTCACAAAAGTATTGAATCCTAAAACAAATAAAATAAAAATAAACAAAATGAGAACTGGCAAATTATTGATTGTGGAGACAGATACGGAAGAGGACCTAGAAAAAATAAAAAATAATGAAATAATAAAGCAAAACTTTAAATGTGAGTTACCGAAAAAACGGAACCCACTCATAATAATATATAATGTATTTTCTACATTAAATGAAGAAGAAATAAAAGAAACCACATGGTCACAATTTTGACGACATGGATTACAATAAATTTGAAAAGGAATTCAAAATAAGGTTCAAAACTGGTCCGAAAGGAAAATCAACTGTTCATATTGTGGCTGAAGTTTCTCCACAATTGAGAAAAGAAATACTGAAAGAAAAAATATACATGGATATACAAGCGTGAATGCCAAAGCCTACATTGTGGTCCCAAAATGCATGAAATGTATGGATTTGGGACACGTTTCGAATTACTGTAATCAAACAGAAATCTCATGCCATCGCTGTGGTGAAGGTCATGAGAAAAAAAATTGCACAAACACGGGGAGGGCTAGTGTTTGCATACCATGTCTGAAAAGAAACAAAAAATGCGATGAACAACAGAAAAATTGTCAAACCTATAAAATGCTAATGGATCGTTTAATCCAAAAAACCGATTATGGCAATTAATAAGTTGTCAGTACAAATTAACGAAACATCATCAATAACAACAGAGGAATCAAACAAAACAGAGCACGTAGAAGGACAATCTAAAAATTTATTACAAAAAGGCAGACACTTCTGTTGGCGTTTAATTATCGAAAAACATGAAAATAAATATTAATTTTAATAGAAAGAGATAGGCAGCGCATAGTCGTGGATGTAAGCGGAGCACGTGTTTTTGTGATTTCTTTCAATGCGTGTATAAATTTGTTAAATCATTATTAAAAACAAAATATATGAATTGAATATTTGATAATGTATGATGAATTCTGAAGTTAACTATTTTTTTTATAAAAATGGAAGTGGAATGTGAGGAAGGTGAGTCTGTGTCATGTGTTATATGCAATAATGAAGGTTTGTATTGTTTGTTTACTTTGTTTTGTCACATGCTTTGTCATAGTATTAACACGTTTAACGCCATGTGTATCTTTTTCGATACACACTGTCCTATCCAATGTGTATCGAAAAAGATAGATACACGACGTTCATCTCGTTCAATGCGTTGTGTGTCGTCAACTCGCACACTTGCCGTGTGTTTAATAGGACGAAAATGAAGTTTTGGCCCACGCGGAAGTATGTGTATGCCTGGGTTGGGATATGGATGTTTATATTTTGAAATATGAAAAAAATTATATGGTGGTAGAATAAAACAATGTATTTTCTGAAAAATTGTAATGAAAAAACTTATGAAACTGAATAGCATGATGAATAAACATTAGTGAGTATTATTGAAACATTTACGACACAAAAATGTTCCGCAAACAGAACATTTTGTTATAACTTGCGAGGCTATAACAAGTTTTCCGTCAATCTCTTTCCCCTTTCTGCCATATTTTCTGTAGCATTCCGCACATCGTCCACGTACATTCTTCCCCTCCACTTCATTATTTATAAGATAGTGTTTCCCCTTCGTTTTCTTGGATTCAGCTTCCGTCGTAGTACATCGTTCGAGCATTCCTGTGATCACTTGCTCTCTGAATTCTGTTATAGTCAATTTTTTATTAGTAGTTGTTTCATTGTACAAAAAATGGGCATTTACTAAACTAGTTCCCCATATGATCTCAATAGCGAGCTTACGATACCATTTAGTGCAGCGACGCAAAGCTGATCCATACGTTGCCATTTGGTCGCTGAGGTCAATGGATGATTTGCCGCTATTGTATTCTGTAATACATACTGGTTTCATTATGGGTGTATTTGTTCTAGTTGTGCTGGTCACAGTTCTGAGGGCTGACGTTTTAGTTGAAAGCATTCTCACATCGCGCTTATCTCGCCATTTTAGGACAACAATACCACCATCCTTTGTTTGACTTGCAGACATTTCGCCTCTTTTCAGTTTAGCTCCCATAACATTCTTTGGCAAATATTTTCTGTTTGCCCTGAGCGTACCCACTAGATGAGTCTTCCTTCGTCTCAAACGATATGCAAGCGGTATGCTTGTGTAAAAGTTATCCGTATACATTGTTCTGCCTTCGTCCAAAAGACCCTCTGCCAGAGACATCACGGTTTTCTCAGAAACCTCACATTCTGGTGTTCTAGATTTACCACAATAAACTATTAGATTCCAAGTATACCCCTTCTCAGTGCAAAGCTTGTAGATTTTGATACCATATTTGGCAGCTTTATTAGGTATATACTGCCGGAAAATCAATCTTCCTCGCCAAGGTATCAAAGATTCGTCTACGCAAATGTCTTTACCAGGTGTATAAGATTTTTTATAATTTTCAACGAATTTATTCAGCAATTCTCTTACTTTACATAGTCTGTCACTGGGATCAATAGTGGTATTATCAGAAAAGTGTAGAAACTTCAAAATCAACTCGAATCGATTCCTAGCCATTACAGTTCGTGCTAATGGAATACCGTAAAGTTTGTGCACTCGCCAGTAATCTCTCATCGCTGGTAATTTTACTAAACCCATCCAACCAATTAGGGCTATGAATTGAGTGATTTCATTTACAGTTACTGGAATCCACGAGTGAGTTCTTGACTGAACTGGAGTGTCGTTCATCATAAGCTGTTGAGTAGCATACAAATTGGTTTGATCTGTAATGAGTACCAAAATATCATGTGTCAAGAATAAATCGAAATAGTCAATAGGATTCGCCTGGGCTAGGATTCCAGAATAAATATCTTTCATTCCCGTGAATGGCGGCGCGGTATACTCAATAGTGGGCGGATCTTCATGAGTAGGCATTTCCCATTCTATATCGTTCAATTTTTGGTTTAGCCATGCAGATTCAGTTACTCCAGAAGAAGTGATACCTGACGTACTTGGTATTAAGTTTGGTAAGGTTCATTTAATTTTGCTAAGAATAATTTCCGGGTCACCAGTCGCAGAATGGAGTTGGGTTTTAGCTAGGCGGTCGGGAGCGGCTCTCTTGTAGAGTGGATGACCCCTCGCCTCTTCAGGCGTTTAGTTCTAAACGATTTTGGCTGAATCCGCACATCTGGGAAACCCTAATAGGCTTTTAAAGATTTCCTACCTCATGAGAAAAGTTAGGTTAGGTTAGTTTAGGCTGGAGTTTGTATTGGCTTGGTTAAGTTAGGTTAGGTTTGGTATGGTTTTGTTAGGTTTGGTTTGTTGAGATTAATGATATTTAATTTAAAGGAAACTAATTTTTCTTCAATCACATGTGATAGCTAATCGAAACAGATATTATACTTTGATATTATACTTTTGCATGTACCGCATTAGCATATAATCTGAACCGATCAAGATTCAACCAGTGCAGATTTCTCAAATTTGAAAGGTTTTGTCCAAAATGATTATATATATGGTTGCTCATATAATCAACTATTTTTGACAATGCTGGACCTGATTTTCCAAAGGTTCTAAATCGCTAAGTCGATTTGGGTACGCTAGCCTCCTCAAAAGTATGCATAGTCCATCTAGACCAGAAGTTTTATGTCCACTATCAGTCGTGAACTCATCTGGAACTCCTAGTGCTCGTGCCAATCTGGGAATATCATTCTTCTCAAAACGAAAATATAATTTACACTCTGCTTCCGAAAGATCGTTGAGACTGAAATTTCCATACATTTCAGCCCTGTTCGCATTATTTGGCTGGTTTAAGACTTCTAATAGCAAAGCATCTTCCAAGTCGCTGTCAGACTCTGAGGATTCTAGGGCTGCGAAATCCTCGTTTAACATCCTGTTCACCTTTGCTTCCTTCAATAGAATAGAAGTGAAGTGCACTCTTCTGTATCCCTTCTCAGCAACTACTTGGCCAATTTGTGCTTTAAATGGAACTAAAAAATCAACTTGAAACCAAAATAAGTCAACAAAACAGAAAAAGTAGTTAATTAATAATCACGTTTTTTAGGTCAAGGTTACCGGCTACGGAACGGTTAACATTACGTACATTCGAAAACACTTTTTGGGCATCTGTCAAATAGCGGCTAAGTTAACGTATATGTTTATGTTAAGCGTCGGAAAGTGGACACCTTCGAAAACTGCCTAATACATCGTACTTAATACTTAACTCGAGAAGAGCATTGGATAATTGAGCATTTCTGTTCTGGTAACCACAACCGTCGCTCCAGACAGAATATTGCTCTACTTCTTTCAATTAAACTACGATTCTTTCTTTCTGCCTTGCCATTTTGTTGTGGCGTATATGGCATTGTAAAATCAATTATTATCCCTTTTTCTAGACATAACTTTTTTATTTCATTTGAAACATATTCACCTCCGTTATCACTTCTAAGCTTTGAGATATTACACGTAAACTTTGCTTCTACCATACTAGTGTATTCTAAGAATTTCTCATAAACTTCTGACTTATTTTTCAACATGTAAATTGCAGTAAAATTGGAAAACTCGTCTATAAATGTTAAAAAGTATCTAGTGCCGTCGATTGCTTGTGGTGTAATGGGACCACACAAGTCTGTGTGTATTATCTCTAATAACCTTTTACTTCTAGTTCGCAGAACAAATGGATACCGAGTCATTTTTCCTTTTACGCATGGTTCGCAAAAATCTACATCATGCAATTTTATATTACCATCAATCCCCTTGACCATGTCACCTTTAATAATCTGTTTTAAACCACTAAAACCCACATGAGCATATCTTCTGTGCCATTTTAAATAATCAGAATCATAATGGCGGTTTAACACCAAACCGACTAGTTGAGTTGCTGTTTTAAAAAGCAAAAACTCAACTGTTTTTAACGATAAAACTGTTCACACTAAACAGACAAAAATTAGTTGCTGTCGAGTTTTTGTTTTTTGTCGTTATTCAGAGAAACAGTTGCAGTTTTGTTTAATTCAATTCTAAAGTAGATCGGTGTTCATTATTTTATATTATTTATTAATAAAAATTAACATGGTTATTAGTGACGAGGAACGCTTTTTTTTCTCGTGTGCGGTTGGCTGTTGGTACGTGATTTAGAAAAAAAAGAAAACGTCGTACAGGCAGGTATTGGGTGAGATCTTTATTAAATAGAAGGAAATATGATGGTGCTACAAAGATGTTAATGGATTTACAAAAGGACGACATAAGGTAAAATGGCGAATTACGTTCTTCTTTCCACAACTTTTTGAGAATGTCAAGCCACGAGTTTGAAGAGTTGATAAATTTAATTGGTAGAAAAGTTGGAAAAACACAAACTACAGAGATGCTATATCTATAAAAGATCGATTAGCAGTAACACTCAGATTTCTTGCTACTGGCGATAGTTATCAAAGCCTAATGTATTTATGCAAAATATCAACTGCAGCAATCTCAAGAATTATTCCAGAAGTATGCGATGCATTGTGTGAAGTTCTCTGTGATTTTGTAAAGGTAAGTAAATAATTAGTATACGTATATAATTTTTTAAAAAAATGCATGAACTAAAAGAAAGATATAAAATACCTATAGATACCTACATTTTACCTCAAAAAAATTTATAACAACAGAATCTTGTTTATTAATATCAATACCACAAAAAGGTACAAAAAGAAAAGGTAATAATTAATATTATTGAAGAGAAATATATTCTATCTAACCATAATTATTATTGATTTGTTGAAATAATGCCTCAATTATTGTGTTTTTTGACTGTTATCATTTATAGCTGAAGTAAAAGCCCTCTCCAAAATACTTGTATTCTCCATATTATTATTAAAACTTGTAGGGTTAGGATTTTGATATTGTGGCTGACTTTCCAAAATAGTCAGATTATTCATGTTATCATTATAACTTGTAGGGTTAACAGTTTGATATTGCTGCTGACTTTGTGGATTTAATCCATAGCTTGAAGCTGATGACGATGTACGTGCATAAGGGGAAGGCGGAGACGGTGAAGGTAATGGTGTAGTAAAATATTGCATTGAATTTTGTGGAAAATTGCATGATATTCGTGCCTCATATAATAGGCTGGTAATACGCTGTTGTACAATTACTTTGGAATATTCTGATTTTAGGTTCCGTAAGTTATGTGCTACCATTTCACCAAATACGTCAAATTAATCACGCTTTGCAGTCTCATCCTTCTTTTCATACATGGACTTCATCATTTCAAAAATTTGATTACTTTGACTTTCACTTGTATCATTGCCTGTTTTCAATTTCTTTTTTTGATGCGATACTTTGGGAGTAGCAAAAGGATGTTGTAAACTATTCTCTGCTGCTGGAGGTATAACTTTATTTTTTTTACGGGTACCTTAACCACTTCAGGAAAATTATTATCATTATTTTTTGAAGTAGATGGTAATTCTTCTTGATTCTCTTTACCAAGAGTATTATGGCTCTCTACCATTGTTTGATCTAGGTCAGGTTCCTCTGTTAAACTATTATTACTCCCCATTTGGAGCTCTACGTCACCAGTTTCCTCATCAGAAGAAATAAAATGGATCAAAATGTACTGTAACGTGAAACTTTTTTTTAGATCCCTGCAAGACCAGAAGACTGGAAGAAAATTGCCACTGACTATAATACAATCTGGAATTTTCCAATGTGTTTGGGGAGTATGGATGGAAAACATGTAGTCATTCAATCTCCCAGGTATTCATTGAATTACTTTATTCATTGATTGAACGTCCAATAGACCCTTGATGTGAACGTAAATCTTCACTAACTTATTTTCATATCTCTCTTTGAGTATGTCAATTGCTACTGACAAATTAAAAGCAACCAACGGTAAATTTGCGAATAATTTTTGGGGTTCACCCAGTAAATTTGATTTTAAATAAATAAGTTTTTGTATTTCTGCCAAATCATCATTGTCTGGAATGTAATACCGGCGGCCGTTCAGAACACCAAATGTAATATTTGAGATCCACAAGTCTCTGAGCCCACCGTAAAAAGCTGCTACTCCAGAGAACACCTTGGCGCCGAATTTGAGAACTGGAACCTACAAAGTAGAATCTACCCTGTGTGTCCCTGAAAATAACAAGTAGACAGCGTAGCTGGCTGTCACCACCCACAAGTACGTGGGAAACAGGAATCGACCGTAATAGACGACTCCCGTAAGATATGCCCGAAAGGATGGATTCGTTCTCCGCTGCTATCAGTTGTTGTCGATAATGAGAGGTCTTTACGTATAGGGTTACGTCTGGTATAGGGATAGGATAAGGAAATTCCGGGCGTATTATGCCACTAATTTATTGTGTATTTTATGGGGTACCTGTTTGTGTGAACTAATCGTTATTGAATTTTAATAGGTTTATTAGACTAAAAAAAAACAAGAATAAAAATGAAATAATGAGATGACAAAAACCAAAAAAAAAATACTTAAAGATATTAAGAGAAACAAACTATAAATAAGCTAATTACTCAGTTATTGGAATGGACGAAAGCCACAATTATAGATATATCTCGCTAATTTAAAGTTTTTCGGTGTGGGCTTAATGCTCCTTACACCTGAGTTTTTGGGGATTACTGTGACGTGCTTTCTCACCTCACTCAGGTTCTTACCAACTAGACACGTCACTTTGGACACCCTCGATGCAAAATCTTTTTAAATAGATGCTCGGGCGCCAGATTTTTCACGTGTTTTGCTCCACGGCCCCTTGACCCTTAGCGTCAAGAGTTCCAGATAGCCTCAGATGGAGCTTACGGAAAATTCCAGGGGTCGAACTATAAATTACGGTAGAGACTAAGTAGTGGTATACTTATTTTTTTGTAGCACAAACAAATTACCATTACCTGAGCAACCAATATGACCACTACCGTTGTTACGATCCAAGAAAGTAAAATTACTATTAACTGTAGTAACGAAATACTAGTAAATTATCAATAAAACTACAGTAATTCAATTGAGGTTTGTATTATATTACAAAATTAGAATCGGGTCAACAACAACAACGAGAGAAAAATACACTTACCCGTACCTACTCATACAGTTAGCAAGAGGACGGGCACCCAAACAAAAAAATTTACATACACCAGACAGGATATAAAAGATATAAAAACGGTTGTCGTATAATGTAAATAAGAGAGAAAAGAAAATTAAACAATATATTTTATACGGATTCAGTGGTTTTACAAAATTTGCTATTAGAGAGATATCGCAAGCGCAAACGGTATTACCGTATGACAACGTGAATAGTGGATACTGGCCATTTTAACACAAGCAACTAAGAGAGTTATCGCAAAAGTGAAATTGACTACGTTAATTTTGACAAATGAAGTTTGTCGGTAAATGTAACGTAGAAAATCCTTTTGTCTATGCCTCTAATCTATGTGTCTATGTTTAAATGTTTACTGTTTTGTTTGTTGTTTGCTATTTTCAATTGTTAAAAAAATGGATTTGGAAATTGATGCTGCAATAATAGCAGGTGTAGATGACAATGAAATCGAATATTTAATTTCAACAATTTAACTAATAACCAATGCAAAGATTCCTTTCGCTTCAATTCGGACGATATTAGATTATTAGTTCGTTTGTTAGGAATTCCAAATGAAATACAAACTGTGAATAGAAATAAAGTAACAAGTAAAAGATAAATGTATACCAAATTAAGTTCTATGAAATGATTAAATTTAACTATTTCCAGGATTAACTGCTCTCTGTAGTCTATTGACAAGAAGACTAGCTTATCCAAATCGATTAAAAGATTTACAACATTTTTTTGGTATATCACCACAATCTTTATCTCATATAATGAACTATATGCCAACTTTTATTATTAACACATGGGGCCATCTTTTAAATGACTCGAGAAGTCATGTTTGGTTAAATATTGAGAAAATGGAGTATTATTCCCAGGTAACATACTTTCATTATAAATTAATTCTATATTTTCAACCAAGTTGATGGTCATACATTGCCTAATTTGTTTGGAAAAAATGTAATGTGTGAATGTTAAATTTAAGTATTTGCCTATTATTCTAATCATGTATTTTAGACAATAAGAATGAATGGAGGAGCTTTACCAAACTGTTGGGGATTTATAGACAATACTATTAGACCAATATGCCGTCCATCACTAGATCAACAAAATTATTATTCTGGACATAAGCGAGTGCACTGTGTTGAATATCAATCCATTATATGTCCAGATGGTATAATAGTAACTCTATTAGGAGCATATCCTGGTCGCCGCCATGATGCAGGTATATTCAGAGAAACCGGAATATATAATCAATTGCAAGCATCAGCAGTTTTTGAAAATGATAGGTTTGTCATATTTGGAGACCAGGCATATGGTATTAGGGAGCTTCTTATGTGTCCTTATGCAGGTAGACCAAATCTACTTCCACATGAACATCAATTCAATGTATCCATGAAAATCTTGCGGACATCTGTTGAGTGAGGTTTCCAAAAAGTAATTTCCTTATTTACTTTTATAGATTATAAAAAAATTTAAAACTGTTATTACAAGATGTTGAAAGTCTGTATAAGATAGCAGTTTTGTTTACAAATATTCATACTTGTTATATATTAAGGAAAAAGGAGAATAATTGAAGTTAAGACTTTTCATTTTCATGAGATAGAAAATATAATGATAATAAATTGAAATATATCTTAATATAACTTATTGGGGAGTTTTCAAGAGATATGTAACATTTATACAGGCTTAGTAAATTGAATTAGACATAGGTATAACTTATTATTTTATTATTACAAAACCCAACACAAAAGTATAAATACAGCCCGATGTTAGTTTGGTATCTACCACTTCCATAGAAGCGAAGACTACTTAAAATTATTATATTTTAATATGTATAAAAAAAGTCTCATATTCTTGACGAAGGTACAACTTCTTTCCTACTTTATTAGATTCGTTTCTAACAGATGCTGTTATATGAGCTGCCAAATATGGATCTAAAATGTTTATCAATTCGCCAGCGTCTAACAAATAACTGCTTATTACTATGCTAATTACTGGTATATAGAGTAACTAAAAAGGATCAAAACGGTAGTCAAACGCAGTCATCTGACAATACCACAACACAAAATTCGATGATTCTAACCCCAAATAAATCAACATTTCGCAAGTGAAATAAGCGTTTCGACAGCTAAACAGTATTCAAATTAAATTGGTAAAACTTTTTCGAATTCGAATTTTATTTCACATATGAGATAAGTTCAAAACATGGATTAATCTAAATCAATCGAAATATGGGAAATTTCACTAGTGAAATATTTCAAAACTAGACCCCCAGGAAAGAGCTTGGCTTAAGGCCTTTGAAGGCTTTTGAACTCCAATCTCTAAGCAGTCTATTATACAAGTCACATTACTGTATTCATGGCTAAAAGATAAGTAATTTTTTTTAATCAATTTCTTATCTAATTATACAATAAAAGGACTCATTACACTTGCTATAATAGGTATATTTTTTTTATAAGTTTTATGAATGCCAAAGTCATCAGCAAGTTCACGGAATGAATTACTTAATCCAATCTTTTCTAGACAGTAAAATACAGTTAAATGGTATATTTGTCTGTTCTTGTATCAAGTTTACTAAATAATAACAACTTAAAGGAACGCCAATATAGGAACGTTTTTTTTTTAATTTTCTTCAAGGTACACTCTAAGCCGTTTATATATTCTCTCTTTTTGTCCTCCTCTATTTCCTCAATACAGTCCGATGTAGACTCCATTTGAAAGAGATTTTACAGATATTGATGATTCTGTTTCAATTTCGGAGGTAGTATAAGAATTATCACTATCAGATTGTTCTACTTTATTAACTATTTTAGGCCAATAATTTACACTTGATGTAGATGGTTTACTATTGAAACCATGATGCTTCATTGTAGAAACGGCTTCAATGGTGATATCTGATTTACTGAAATGACTTTTGTGTGGTTAGCATTACCTCTGAATGTTTTCGATATGTGTGCTTGAATTGATTTATCCAAAACTCTTGGTGTTAATTGGGGAACTTCTACATTCTGCTAAAGTGTAAAACAAATATTTTGTTATTTAAGTGCAATGTTATGAGTATCTACACAAATAGATGATTACTAGGTCACAGAATATTCTATAAAGTTTTTAGTGTGCCAACAATGTAGCTATGTAATAACACTGAGAATAAAATTAACTATATGCTATATTCTAATCAATGAGTTGATAATAGATACCTGAACTACCGGATGCCATTTCTTCAAAACATGATTGTTCTGTAACTATAAATTTTTCTTCGAATTTCTTTTTACACTCTTCAAGAATCATCATTTTTCGTTTCTTAGCTATATAGGGTCGCTCTGTTGTGTCAGATGTTCGTGGTTTCCTATCTGGTTGGCATATAAATTTATGGGGCATACATCCTAGTTTCATAGGTACTTTTAATACTGACCTCACACATGATACTGCATATAATTTTCCATATTATTTGGCAACTGCAAAAAGAAAAGTAAACGATTAAAATTGATAATAAGAATTATAGACAACACCAAAACAAACATAACCTCAATAAATTAGTTATTCCATAGCCTTAATATTTCAACTAATTCACGTCAAACAAACGTTGTAATTTTGAAAAATATAAATATAATATGATAACATACATCAAAGTGGTCTTCAAAGAAATAAAGTGGCGAATTCGTGACTATTGGTTTCGCCTTGTGAACTTCAGTAAAATGGCTTTAAACTTCGTTAAATTTGAATTTATTACCGAAATAAAGGTTTTTTCGTAAATGGTGAATGTGTACCCATATTACGGAAGAGTATTTCAAAATCTAATTGTTACTTATTTTGATAAATAACTCAAAACTGTTTGGTTGATATGTTTCACAATTATAACTGAACACATACATTCTAAAGTTAATAACCTTTAATTTAACAATAAGCATACATTTTAACCTAAATAATTAATTACCCATTGAAAATGTCTTGGCGATTGTAATTAATGGAATGCATAGAGATTGAAATTCTACTGAGTATAGGGCTATGATAATTTGCGTCCCCTTATTAATTAAAAAATATAATGATGGTAAGAGGACTAGCGAACAAAAATAATTCTCTTTTCTTTGTAAATTGAGGTACCTACTGCGTTTTATTTATTTTGTTTCAGGCCTGTTCCTGTCTTCACAGAAATGGAGAATCTAGTTTCTAACTCCTTTTTATCAAAATATTTGTTGTTTTTTTCAATAATTTTAAAATAATGTGCAATTTTTTGTGATGCTGGATTAACTTTCTTAAATATAATGTAATTTTAGTGAAAATGTGTTCTTTTGAGATTAAAAAGGCTTGCACACATTGACGCGAATTAATACGTGGCCATAACAAAGCGAATATTTCGCTACATAGGCGGTATCAAAATTTGTCTCTCCTATTACATTTGTGCGAATATTCGCGACTTAGCCAGTAACAAAATTCGTCTCTCTCCTTCTCTCCTTCGCGAAAATTTCATAAGAAATTTTTTTTCAGATTTGAAAAAATGGATTCTTCAAGCTCTGAAGAAGGAGCAATACTATTATTGGCCGCCCTAGAAGATAAGTAAGTTGAAAGGTAAGGGATTTCAATAATTTTTTGTTGAATATTACACGGGTTGAGAACCAGAAGGTTCTAAGTGTCATTTTAAATTTTTTTGATGTTCTAACGCTATTTGACTGCTTAATTATGCTCTGAAATGAAAAATTACTAATTTGATGATAATTACTAATATACCCATTCACCCATAATAAAGCACTACCTAGAATCAATTAAAGTTTCTCGTTTCGATTTTATTACCTATCAAATTTTCTTTTTGACTTTCTGTAAAATTTGGCGATTGTCACTTAGAACCTTCTGGTTCTAAGCCCTGGTTCTTAATTTTTAATTTTATGAACTTGAGGTGGGGATCATATTAAATTCCGTAGCGCCTAACAGTTTCAGGACAGGATATTTTTCAATGTTTTCGTAAGAAAAAAAAAATGAATATTGAAAAAAATCGTCTATCAACTAATAAAAAGTTACATTTTGTGCTGAAGTTGGTGTTTTGTTTTCATTTTTTAGGAATAGGCTCTGGACACATGATATAAATATGGAAAAAAAAAAAATATTTTAGAATGGACATTGCTTGTTTCGATGAACTATTAAACCTAATTAAAGAAGATATCGTAAAACAATATACCAATTTAAGAGAACCTATTTCAGCAGAAGAAAGACTAGCCATTACTTTGAGGTAAGTATATTTTTGTTTTAAAAAAATCTACAAGTTTTGGTAACAGGGATTAAACTGTGTTAAGTAATCAGCGGCCGAATTTTCCTCAGTTTGATGGTTTTCGTCACCAGAGTTTGGAGAAATAAGTAGACTACTGACATACGAGTTGAAATTAGAGTTGCAACTGTTGGAAGTTGACGGTCTGGACACATCCACGTACGATTTTAATACTTGTTGCTGTGACTGTTCTTCATAATGTATTATTTCTTGTTGGGCAATAATTTGCGCAATTTGTAATTTTGCCTCTGCCTGACGTTTACCTGAAAATTTCTTTATGGTACGTGCATATGATAAAAACAATAAATCGAGATCATCCTTTGTTCCAGATGTTTTTTGTTTTCAAAATAGGTAATTATTGATTTCACTGAAGATGTTCGTTTCGTAGTCGATGACTTTGTGGACTTTTGTTTTTTCAATGTTCTACTAGAGGGTGTTGTGTTATTATCATCACTCCTATCAGCATGTGTAACATCATAATTTTCCTGGGTTTCAGAAAAATCGCAAGTTTCCGTTGCTTGATTTATATTCGTACTGTGTATTATAATTCACATTATTCAGTTCTTCTGTAGACTCTGTTTCATTTATGTATTCAGGAACGTTCGAAGAAGTTTTTGCAAAAGTCAGAAATGGTCGAAAAGCCTCCTTGTAATCTGACCATTACCATTTTTTGCTTTGTTTTGCAGCTTGTCCCGTTTTTGTTTTGTTTATCCTTATGACATAAGTATCACGCAAATCTCCCCACATTTTTTTTTCAGACTTTTAGCAACTGGAAACAACTTCAGTACAATAGGGCACAGCTATCGAGTTGGATTTTCGACAGTTGGTCTGATTGTGAAGGAAGTGTGTAAAGAATGGAGCCTCTTTATCTTCCAGCTCCGACCAAGGAAATATGGAAAAGTTCTGTTGAACAATATTCAAGATTTTGGCAATTTCCAAACTGTATTGGTAGTATTGATAGCAAACATGTCACAATAAAATGCCCAAGAAAAACTGGATCAAATCATTTTTGCTATAAAAAAAAAATCTCTATGGTACTGATGGCGATCGTTAGTGCTGACTATAAATTTATTTGTGTGGACATAGGGGGTTATGGCAAAAATAGTGATGGGGGCATATTTGACAATTCTAATATGGGACAGAGATTTGAAGCTAATTAAGTGAATGTTCCAGAAGATGAAAATTTTCCTGGGCAAAACGAACCTTGTCCCCATGTTTTGGTTGGGGATGAGGCGATTGCGTTGAAGCCTTATGTAATGAGATCTTTTCCATATAAGCAATCCAGAACAGACAGACGTAAAGAACATATTAATACTCGTTTATGCAGAGCTAGAAGAGTGGTCGAGAATGCCTTCGGCATTTTGGCCCAAAGATTCCGAATATTTTTAAGGCCAATTGGTACAATGGTACAATGACTTAGGTCAAGTGCCCGGGCTGTTGAGCACAACCCAAACGTTTGAATGAATGAAAAAAAAAGGCCAATTGAAACCAAAGTTGTAACGACAATTATGATTGTTAAGACGGCGTGCATTTTGCATAATTTTTTACGAAGTCGAGGAAATGACCAGGTAGATTCCGATTTGCAATTAACAGAGTTTGAGGAAAACATAGGAAGGGCATTTAACAATATACAAAAGGACCCCTGACGTGCAACAAATATGGCATTCGCCGATAGAAAACGCGGCTGGTCGCGAAATAAATAAAATTCGCTGCAGTTTCGTTGTCGTCGAGCGAAATTTTTGCGCCGGTTTATTGCTCTTCGTATACGCCGAAGACCTCGAGTCGACGAATATTTCGCGAGGCGAAAATTTCGCCGTCGCGCCGAATTATTCGCGCCAGTGTGGACATTCCTTAATAATATATAAATGTTTCATAAATTGATGATAATATTGATCATAGTTATGTGCAGTTTAATAAAAATTTTAAATGTGTGTTGATTTCCCAATTTCTTAAATGTTTGTTCAAATTATTCATTAATTATAACCATTTCATTCAAAAAAATGAAAAATAATTTATTTTTTGTAATGAAATAATTATATAATGAACAATTTTTAGACAAATTGTAAAATTTACCTACCCACAATCCAACAGAAACAAATTTAAATATCTAGCCCCTGAAAATTAGTTCCTAGTGCGCTGTGATCCTCGTGATGCCAACTGTTACTGTAATACCGACAACACAGTATTTCTCTATGGTCCTCCTGTTCCTGAAAGATGTCCTGGAGCCCAATTATTGACATCACGCACGGAATAACGAGCAGTATAGTCCAAGAGCCAGAGCCAAAAAAACTGTTTCAATTTCTAAAGGCTGGTTTTTTGTTAAATCGTTGTAGCCGATGGGTACACAAACATGCTCCGGTCAGTCAAGCGTGCCGTAGAACAGGTGGCTCAGGTGCGACATTAAAGGTGTATCATTTGACGGGTGAACAAAATGAATTTCTAAAAGCTGAAAATTTTTTATACAACTTCTCTATTGTATGAAATAAAAGTTGTGTTGGTCAGTCAGTCATACATTAGAACAGAGCTGGTCAGTCAGTCCGGATAGACGTAGGATAAATAATTATTAAGTGCAATTCGTTTCTAAGACTTCAAATTTTGTCTGAGGGTTCAGAATTATGTATTGAACATCGAAACATCCGTCAGTCATGTGTTCAGTAGAACAACGTCCGTCAGTCAGGTGAAAAAGGTAAAGGTATACCGCGCGCGCCGTTTGAGTTTCAGGCTGCGTATCACGCTATTTCTACGTTTTGTATTGTTATTTTAACAATCAGAAAACGTCATTTGATGTTTTAATTTGTAGTTCTATGGATAATTACCATTTGTATCGCATCGACAAACTATTTTTTTAATCATTTGATACGTTTAGTGCGGTATTATTATGCAAAAAAATAAAAAATTGTGGGTTCAGAAAAACTTATCTTATCTACTACCAGTAAATGTCACTTGGAAATGTGATTTTGGCTATTGTAATAACTTGACATTTAATTACGTTCTTGAATACTCTTAATTGATTGATCTACAGGACAAATTTGTATGAGTTGTAATTTCGCAAAATATTCGTGCTTAGGAAGAAGCATTAATTATTGAAGGTATAAAAAATAATTGAATCTCTTACGTTGGAAATATAATGTATTTCTCTTACGTTGGAAATAGAATGTATGCGAATGAACGGGTGTATTGAAAACGAACTAGAAAAGACAGGTATACTCGTAGGTAAGAATCCGAATTTTCGTACACAATAGCTAGAGTTCGAGAGAGAGAGAGAGAGAGGGCTCTTTTTCCCCCACCTTTGAACGTCCTCCACTTCAAATTTCAACGGTTATTCTACCAAACGCTGATGCGACACTTCGGTTGATTTACAAAATGAACAGAATTTGTGTATTCGCTTTTAAAAAGCAACTTCTGTTGAATTCATTCACGGAAGAAACTTTGAAAAAGTGTCAAGCGATCTTGCTAATTCGTGTAAAGTATAGCGTCGCATCAGTGTTTGGTAGAATAACTGTTAAAATTTGAAGTGGAGGACGTTCAAAGGTGGGGGAAAAAGAGCCCTCTCTCTCTCGAACTAGCTAGCTAGCTATTGTGTACGAAAATTCGGATTCTTACCGACGAGTATACCTGTCTTTTCTAGTTCGTTTTCAATATACCCGTTTATTCGCATACATTATATTTCCAACGTAAGAGAAATACATTATCTTCAAGAGATCATCCATTACTCAAATGTGGTTAAAATCCAAACTAAGGGTAAATGAAACTCAAAGTCCAAACCACAACTTTAATATTGATATTGTTCTCCAAAAGAACAAACCATATAGCTTAGCAACTAGTTTCGGTAAAATTTACCATCATCAGGCTTATGAAACATTTACTACTGGTGTAAAACCAATCAATTTCCCATCATCATCATTGCTGTAGGTATTTAGATGGTTCGGAAAAGAAAAAGAAAAGAAAAGGAGAAAACTTATGCTAAAATATCCATGGCCATGGAAACTTAATTAAGAAAGAAATATTAAGGAATAAGGAATTTGTCTTATAATTTTCACATGAAAAAACAAATGGAAAATTTTTTTGGAAGAAATTTGAGGAATTGTAGTTTCGAAAATTTCCGAGGTACCACAAGGTTGACTAAACTTATATAGTTTTAGCAACAGACGATTGACCAACACAACTTTTATTTCATACAATAGAGAAGTTGTATAAGAATTTTCAGCTTTTAAATTCATTTTGTTCACCCGTCAAATGATACACCTTTAATATCGCACCTGAGCCACCTGTTCTACGGCACGCTTGACTGACCGGAGCATGTTTGTGTACCCATCGGCTACAACGATTTAACAAAAAACCAGCCTTTAGAAATTGAAACAGTTTTTTTGGCTCTGGCTCTCCGGCTAATTTATAACAATATTTTTACAAAAATATTAAACATTAACAGCCCAAT
>CAJUYI010003853.1:0-21060 GCA_910591695.1 Galerucella pusilla | reverse complement strand
AATTGCCCGTATCTCTTAAACCGTTAATGTTATCGAGATGTCACAAGTGGAATTAATATCTCTAAAAATGTTCACAAAAGCCAATTATTGCATTTATAACTGAAAAAAGTTTTACTTACAAAAAAAATGGCACATCTACCATTTAACTTATTTGGTACCTGAGTTCACAAGTATGTTGTAGACTTGTATACCACGCCAAAAAAAGTGCAATTATAGTGTTTATTAACGGTTAAAATATTACCAAATCTAATCAGCCATTTGATAATTGTGAATAAAAAACCATTTTTCATTCCCAACTTTAGAGCCCTATAGTTCGTTAACTAAGGGCGTAAAGAAAAAAATTTATATGAAATACCATCATTATTTTTTGTCTTTTTTCTCTTATTCTTTTGGGAATCAAACCACAATAATGTTTTTATTTCGACGTCAAGATTAACTAGTAATAAAATTAATAAATAATTTTTGGTCCCTATCTGACCACAGCACACCCTCTAGCAGGCTAACTCCTTTACTAAATCTCAGATCTAATATATTAGTATTGAGACCATCCGCCGCGCCAGCCGCGCGCTGCGATAGTATACATGGAGCACAGAACTAAAGAAATCTGTGACATACAAGAAAAGGGTAAATTATCCCTCAGAATATAGCTCAAAAAAGGAGCAAGAAGAAGAATAACTAAAAGAGCGGGAAATATGAAATAACTAATGCTCGATTTCACCAACCGTCTCGTAAAGTTAGGTAATATCCAAGTCGAATTTGGGAATTTCTAAACGCAATTTACGTTGGACCACGCGCATTTAGAAATTCCTAAATTCGACTTGGATATTACCTAACTTTACGAGACGCTTGGTGAAATCGGGCATAAGGGCGGGATATTTAAATATTAAATATAAGATGGATATCCCTGAATTATTTCAAAGTGCACATATTTTTTCACACTCAAATGACTGTAAAAAATTCCAATATGTACACCAAGAAATAAACAAAATACAGGAGTGTCTTTATCTTAAATTCGACAAACTGGCTATTGTTGTTAACTATTTTTCAAAAAATGAAATAAGATGAATATACAGTGAGATCTATAAGTATAATTCTACGTAATATATAGTTTATAGTTACATCCTAAAAATAATTTATTATTTACGTTAGAAATCACAATAATATTTTTGGAAACTTGAAAGAAAACTTCGAAGTTGTTCATCATTTTATATTAAATATATATATATATACATAAAATATATATTATAAATAAATACATACATATAAAAATCTCAGAAAAACAGTTCCACCACGGAGAATTTGAAACTTGAAATCATTGATTATCATAATCCACTCTAAAGATATATAGCTGCCATAAACCTTTATTTAAAAGGTAAAATATTGACTTATAATAGAGAGCGGATATTTTAATCGGAAGCACAGGCGAAACAGATAAACACAACCAAACACAACTGAAAAGTTGACGGGTGATAACCATTTTGTAACTTTCAATAATTGACAGTTCACGTGACGTTCCCTCCGTCCTCCGATTGGGCAATTCTGCAACGTCTCGCTACTAATGCGCTCTCAAGCGACCGGGCACGATATTATAACTTGGATACAAATTGTAGATGAGAGTTAAACTGCTAGAGGGTGTGCTGTGTATCTGACACAACGAAAAAATATGACAACTATATTTTTTCGTTGTGTCAGATAGGGACCAAAAATTATTTTATTAATTTTATTACTAGTTAATCTTGACGTCGAAATAAAAAATAAAAACATTATTGTGGTTCGATTCCCAAAAGAATAAGAGAAAAAAGAATAAGTAATGCCACAAGGAACTTACAGAAGATTATTTTTAGTCTTTCTATCACCTCCCAAGCTCTTGGTACGAGCTCCTGGGACACCCTGTATAACGAAACATTGGTTTTTGTTGTAATTTTCGTATTCACAATGTATATCCCTGGGCCGAATTTCAAATAATGCAACAAAAAATTATTTGTATTCATTTTTAACCTCAACTCTTAATATTGCCCAATTTATATTTTTTAATTCGTTCGTAAAATAATAGAGGAAGAAAAAAAATGTTGGTCCAAGTATTAACTTTTATTATTAACGTTTATCCCCAACTGGATTATCATGATCCTGTTTAGAATCCCATTTCAATATCGAAACAAATTTCACTAGAAAATGTGCAACGATCAGCCACATGGTTTCCCTAGGGAAAGAACGAGACTTACATACGAACCGCATCTAAAAGGAGGAAATTTGACTTTTTTAGGTGCCTGCGTCGTTTAAGGGAAGCTTCGGTTATTGCGTCTTGAATATTAAATATATTCGCTATTATAATGTCTTTTAGGTATGCACTAAACGATTACAATTGAAAATACGTTTTATTCATTTAAATATTGTTGTTTCCAGCTATTTTTAGCATGGAATTCCATCACTCGACACACTATTCTACAGATTGCGGAAACTCTATAAAAGTCATACCATTTACACAAGTCCGACAAGGAAAATATGAGAAAAACTACTTGAAAGACAAAGAAGAATAATTGTGGGCAGTTAGCGATGGGCGTATTTAGTTCCAGAGGCTGGAATAATGTTCATCGCCCCCCTATTTTATCCGCTGTTGCCAGAAGCGCAGATTTATTTGTACAGATGATATTTTGTGTGAAATGGGGGGGCGATGAACATTCTTACGGCCTCTGAAACTAAATACGCCCATAGCTAACTGCCCACAATTATTCTTCTCTCTCTTACAAGTAGTTTTTCTCATATTTTCCTTGTTGTACATGGTATGACTTGAATAGATCTTTCGCAATCTAATAAAAACCTGTATGTGTATGTAAAAATGACGGCTGCAGACTTTTCCTGGGTATAAAATTTTCTTTACCTACAGCATGAGGTCATTCACCTGGATTATGTTTGAATTACAATATGAACAAAAGATTCGAGCATCTCTTTAGAAAATAAAAGAGCTTATTAGGTTATAAAACTAGAACGCCTTTCAGCCATCAAAGCATCCATAAAACTGATCCAAGTAAGAGACCAATTTGGAATATTGGTGGAACAAGTACACAGTCCACTTAGGGAATTACATCACTAATCAATTTTTGTAGGTGAGGGAAGTGTTTTCCTAAGGATTAGATAAGCTTTTTCCACTTGACAAATAATTAATTTTGTTGTATTTGCAATATAGTGAAGTATGTAAAGTCGTAAAATAAAAGTAACAATTCCCTAACCCTATATACACTGTGTTCGCACCATATGGGGAACTTTTTTATTGTCAATTTTAGGAAAAAAAACGTATTCCTCATAAAAAGCTCTGCATGTTCTAAAATCTAAAATACAATTATCAAATATCAATTGCATACGAGGTTTCTCAAAAAATATGAACTTTACTCAAGAGTAAAGTACCTTTAAATTTGACAATATCCAGAAATAGTATTGAAAAAAGTTGATCAGAACTGAAAACTACGTTCAAATATGCAATTGCATCCATTTACATTCAAAAATAGGTTTTGTGCTTGTTTAATATTGTTTCTATTTTTTTAATAACGCTACCATATTTCCATAAAATTCTAACGCGATCTGACAGTTACTGTCAAACATCTCGTTTGAAAGGCATTAACATTGGCTACATAGCCATATTAATTTTGTTTGGGCTTAAACTAATTTTGACGGATAAATTAAATAAACACCAAAATTATTGAAATTTTTTTTTAAATTTAATCAATCAAATATCAACAATGGATTCTTATAGCAAGTGTTCGAAATGTGCTCCGTCTACTTCCCAACAGTAATACATCCTATTAGTGAACTCTTGTTGTACTCGTTCGAATGTGTCAGCTGAAATTGCATTGCATTCTTCAATAATTCTTTCTTTCAAAACGCCATTGCTATCTGGTGCCGTAGTATAAACCTTGGATTTCAAGTACCCCCATAGAAAAAAATCTAATGGTGTCATATCTGGTGACCGAGGTGGCCATTCTATAGGACCTCGCCGGCCGATCCATCTACCTCGATATTCTTCATCCAGGTAACGTCTTACTGCACCATTATAATGTGCAGGAGCACCATCTTGTTGAAATGTTATTTTCAGATGGCCGAATTCATCTGCATTATCTTCCAGAATTTCAAGAATTAACGGCTCAATTGCATTGTGTAACATCTCCAGATACACTTCACCGCTAAAATTTGAATTAAGGACAACAGGACCAACTATGTGGTTTCCCAAAATACCTGCACAAACATTGACTTTTTCTGGAAATTGGGTATGTTGTTCACGAAAGGTGTGAGGATTTGTGTCACTCCAATTCCTTACATTTTGTGTATTCACATTTCCATTGAGGCAAAAAGTACTTTCGTCACTAAAACAAATTTTTTTGTGTAATGTGGGTTTTGACTAATTTTATTTGTCATACATTCACAGAATTCGAGTCTTCTGTCGGGGTCGTCATCCGAAAGGTGGTGCACCATTTTTAACTTGTATGTATGAAATTTATTTTTAGCCAACACTCTCTGTACTGTACTTTTACTTACTTCACAGATAGACGCAACTTTAGTTGAAGAGGAAGTAGGGTTTACTACCATTTCAGCAACTATATCAATTTTTTTATCATCACTCAATGTTGGTCGACCAGATCGTTTGGCATCTTGAACACTACCTGTTGCTTAGAACTTGTGAAGAAGCTTCCTCAAATAAGTTCTCGAGATAGGCGATCTGGGTATCTCCCATTAAATAAACGTTCCGCTTCATGGAGATTCTTTCTAGATTCACCAATTATTAAGATAGCTGCTACTTTGTCGGCTCGAGTACGTACCATTTTGCCTATGTAAACTCCGTTAAACAATTATAATAATAAAATTAAATATTCAAGCTATTTAGAAAAACTTTGCAAAGCAACAAATACTATTAAATTAAAAACGTCAATTTTTTTGACAACTAACCAGAGGCGGACTGAAAAATCTTCAATATTTAAATATGAAATAATAATTTTGGTATTCATATAATTTATCCGTCAAAATTAGTTTACACCCAAACAAAATTAATATGGCTACGTAGCCAATGTCAATATATTTCAAACGAGATATCACTTGCCATAAGGTCCTATTTAAAATTATTGGCCAGAGTGGCACTGTGACGTCATCTATTACTATTACGTCACTTGTTACCATTCGTAGAGAAGTTTACAACACTTTATTCCCACCCTCCAAATTTTATTAATGTAAGTGTAGCCGTTCAAAAGATACGAGGGGGGAGGGGACTTTTGAATAGCACTGTATAAACTTGTTAATAGCTATATATTTCCAATAAAAGCCTTAACGTATTTATAACAAATTGATTTCTTACTCAGTCTTAGTTAGTCCCTTAAAATTGGTACAGAAAATTTGCTTATTTTCCCATTACATAATGTTTTGAAAAATATTATAAAGGATTCAGATCCACTTACCCGTAATATGATGTTCTGTCGCTGTTCTTTTTGATCTGATTGGCTTCGAAAAGTCCTTGTCGGCGAAAGGTGAACTTCGTAAATTCAGTAGTCCAAGAAAGGAGCGCAAAGGACCTATCTGCAAAAGACGAGACACGACACTTTAATGGAGTTTCAACATAAACGAATTCTTCCCTTAGTGCATCATTTTACACTGCCAATATTTACTTATCAATGTCAATTTTTTATTTAGACTACAACGCATGAGGTGAGAAAATGGATCAGTAGGTCTCTGTATTCGAAATTTGATACCTATGTCAACTAGTGAAGTATTTAGATGTCGCCTCTTCGGTTTCCATTTAAAACTTCAAAAGAATACATATAATACCAATAAATAAGAATTCAATTATATTAAATAAAATATTGACAGTTAAAGGCTTATTATTTTCATTTCTCCCAATGCCACTCGGCTCATTATGATGTTCCAATAATCACTTTGTAAATTTACCCCAATTCAAATAACAAAAGGGATGGAAATTACACGAATGAGCTCCGTAATTAATCACCGAATTATATTAACGCCTAATTATTTCTGGAAACAACATTTTCTTCAACAATTGTTTTGTTTGTCGAGCTCCCAATTAAATCCACCATTTTCAAAATAATTGGAATGCAAATGATTATTTATTCGATTCATTGAGACAGAATAAATATAAACTTAGTATAGAATTTGTCATATACAAATATATTCTGGTAATATAAAAACACTTATATTGCCATTGTTTCAACATAGATGGCACAGCAATTCTACAATATCTTTAAAAATAGTTTAAGCTACATTATTTCCAGCATGCCGTACTACCAGTAGCCTTATTCTGACGATTCTAATACTGATAGAGACATAAATTACAGCACTGACGATTGTGTGAAAGAAAAATACTAGACGCAGAGTCGCTTCTCTTCATTTCTTCAATATTTTTTTCTTTCTGCTTCTATTTTTCTCTCACAAGTTTGTGTAATGTGCTTAGAGTGTATATGATCCAATTCCATAATAATAATTGTGTGTAAAAGCCGAAATTTCAAATAATAATTATGTCGCCTTCAAAGTTTTAATAATTCCCTCATTCGGCTATCAAAGTGTATTTTACAGGTGGGTGAATTGCAATTTAAACTTTGATTAAGTTAAAATTCTTCATCTCCAGCTAGTTTATACTTCCTAATTGCTTCTGTTGAGCATTGAGGCTGTTTTGATCATTATATCGTTTATTTTATTGCTTCCTTTCCACTCACATGGGAGAAACAATAGATATAGATTAACTTGCTCGTTGCCCGGAGCTTTATGAGTTACAAATTGGCGCCCAACGTGGGGCCTGCTTGTATAAATTAAAATTGTTCCATTCTTAAAAAATATTCAAGACTGTTGCCTTATGCGTCAACTTAAGGAAATGAACAAGCAATCAATAATTTGAAACTGTAATCGAATATCCAAATCTTATTGAAACCATGCCTGTACATAGTTATTTGGTAATATTCGCTATAATTGTGTAATTATAAACATCTAGTACACGTGCGAATGGATTTTAGCCTTACTGCTCCTTCAAAATAGACATTTTATAAAAGTATATTCAATTTTAATTAGGTTATGAAAGCAAGTAGACACACGTTAGCAACGGTATAAAAATCGATTACACACGTGCATCTAATTTTCATTTTCATCACCCAATATGACCATAATAAAATGAAAATCATCGTTACAACCTGTCTCTATCAATTATTATTTAAATAAGTAGAGTAGAGTAGCTTAGGTTTGTGATGGGTGGATCTAAAAGCTCCTCCTCTTGTGGCTCACATAGAGCTTCGAGGTATCTGGCCTGTCCAGCTGGTGAGGCAGTGAAATGTAGACCTGATGTAGACTGTGGTCTATGCGTAAACGACATCACTCAGCGGGGTCACTGCCCTGCTCTACGCCTGTCGAACATTAGGAACCTGATTCAGGGCGCGGCGAAGCAAGCCTGAGAAATACAGTTGCATAGGATCGTGGGCAAATTAATATATCTGTCTTAGGTTAGCAGACGTATAAACCTTCCCCAAATCTTCAAAGTAGTTTTGTTACATCTGTATAGTAACATATATCTGCTCTTAGCATTGTTTTAGCAAGTTTTAAGTAAATTAAGCTATTAGGCAATGTGATATAGATTAGCTGTGCTTTTGGTATGTTTCTCATTTATATTATAGACAAAAAATCAAATAATATATAATCTGTTTTCATATGGAGGCAAATAAAATATGTTTGTGGCAATATGCTTATTGTGTTTTCTTGAAATTAAAAAAGAACACCCACAGTCCTATCACGTACTCCTTTATTAAAATATATTTTTGCTATTTATTTATGGCAGACCCAAAAAAGTGTTTTCAGATGGCTGTTTTTGGAAATATTGATGGAAACAATTTGAGATACAATTAGTCATATTACTTCTTTATGATATTTGTCTATTCTACCAAATATAGGTGTTTCAGAGTTCTTAGATTGGTTTATGAAAAAAAGGTTATTCTGGTGCTAAACTATAGAGAAGAGTCATATTATTATTCATTTAACTTAAGAAAGTTTGACCGTTAAGTTTATTTTTTATTGTAATAATTTGTTTGTAGTTTTATTACATTCACACTACGAACAATTTACTTAAAAGTTGGTTTGTAATAAAAACCATTAAAAGCTTAGTCGAAGAAGTTTTAAAAACATTATTGTACTCACCCCACCATCAAGAGGAAGAGCGTTTTCTTTGACGTCTTTTATTGGTTCTGTGGCAGGACCACCAGGAGCCCCAACCGCAAGTCGCACTTCAAAAACCAGGCCCAATACCACCAAAATAATGACAACAGGCACGCCAGCCAAGTAACTCATCCTAACAGGTGGCAGGAGTATTTTAAGGATGATCGCGACGCGCTTATGTGAAATCCTTCGGCGTTCGGATGTCGTTATATAGTCCTCAGGACGCTGTCGGTTCTTGCGCTCAAACACAAACTTGCGATGTTCTTTTGTTTTATTGATACGTGTTTACACCTACCCGAACATTAACACTTGATCTCACGATTTGTCGATTTTTTTTTCAATATTTTTATAAATGCTCTATTTCAGCTCAATACTTTATAATTATTAACAATGTATTACGATAATAACAGTATGAAGGAACTAATTTTTCAAGTTTAATACACTTTGTTGATGTTGATATTTGAAGTAAACTGACTAGGAGGTGAAAGGAAATTGTAAAATTCATTCCTCGTGCCTATATCATCAGACGTTGAGACATGTACGTAGCATTCCATTATCAATATTAAATTTAAATATCGACGAGATGTTTAATAAGTCCTTCTTGGTCTTCGTTCTGATCTCAGTTTAAGAAGTTCACATACACCGTTAAATCAAGGATTACGTTTCTGCGAAAAATAAACATCGATTAAAATTATTGATTATTTATACAGTGTGGAAACCACTTATGGAATAAAATTCTTTACGTCATTTTAAAAAATTATAAAAAATGCCGAGACACGTCAACTTTTAAATTGAGTTGTGCGTTATGTAAAAATAAATGTAAATGTACAGAGTGGTTCACGCAAGTATGCCATAGTCGGTGCCGTTTTTTTTTTAATGAAACACCCTGTATATTTGCATATTTTTGGCCTCTTGATGAACAGATTTCAACAAACTAAATAATTTATGGTCAATTATGAATTATACAGGGTGAAATTTTTATTCTCACAGTTTTTAAACACATGCATAAAATACCTGATGTATTTGATTTTAATATACTAAAATAAATGCTCAAAATGTTATCCGCCTAGTTGTTGGCAATAGCACAGTCCCCTATAGAACTCCTCCTTAACTTTGTTATCCTGTCTTTGAGGTCTACAATGCTAGCTGGTTGTGTTGCATATACTTTGTTTTTGAGATAACCCCACAGAACAAAATCTAACGGCGTAAGGTCTGGCGATCTAGCTGGCCACTCAATAGTACTTCTTCGTTTATTGGGGAAGATTTCATCTAAATAAGTTCTTACCATTAAAGCATAATGGGGTGTTGCGTCTTGCTGGAACCAAACATTTTCATTCGGTAAGCTATATAGGATCTATTGCGTTGAGATATAAGTTTGCCAACGCAGAAATAACTTCATTTCTAAGCATATTCAAATAATTTTTCAGCTGTCAAATTTCCATCTATAAATATAGGACCTATAATGGTCGCCTATGATACCGGTCCAAACTTTTTCACCTTTTGAGGGTACTGGGTATGTGTCACACGCATCCAATTAGGATTCTCTGCTGACCAATATCTACAGTTCTGTCGGTTTACCTCTCCATTTAATGTGAATGTTGATTCGTCAGAAAAAAGAATAGTACCAAGAGCTATCTCATTTTCTGTTCAGCTTATTCATCAATCTTTCGCAGAAATCCATTCTACGATCTGGATCGTCTTCTGTTAACTCCTGCACAAAAGTTAATTTGTAGGAATGAAGTTTTTCTTTATGAAGACATCTTAGAACAGTTGTATGACCAACATTATTTTCACGGGCAATTTGACGTGTACTTGAAGTTGGATTCTCTTCGACACTTAACAAAATATCCACTTTCACATCATCTTTAACGAAGTGTGGTTTTCTTTGCAATGGTTTGACATGTCCAAGTTCTCTGAATTGTGCATGAATTTTAAACACAGTACTTTGTGAAGTATTAGGCAATTCGGGATACCTGTGATTAAATAAGTTTGCCACTTCAACTTGACTTCTGCAGTTATCCCCGTACCCGATCATCATTAAAATCTCAATTCGGTGAGTCTCAGTTAAATATTTCATTGTTATGACGACAAGGGAAGAGTGTTTGACAAAAATTTTACTTTTTCAGTATACACTATCAACACATCAACAACTGACAGAATAGAAAACAATCCACATTATTTACCGATTTAAAACAATTTACATTATTTACCGATTGTGTCTAATTATTGGCGTTTTTAGGCAATTATTAGGTATTTATGATAAAATTCAGTGGCGTAGCAGGTTTTGTTTAATATACAAATACGTCTAATAATTAGTTAGTTTAGATTTTTGATAAATCCATATACAGCTAATTTAAAAAAGTACCAATATTTCAAGTGTAATAAATTATTAATTTTAAAATTCCACCCTGTATAGTTCATAATTGACCATAAATTATTTAGTTTGTTGGAATCGGTACATTAAGAGGATTTCAAAAATATGCAAATATACAGGGTGTTTCATTAAAAAAAACAACACCGACTATGGCATACTTGCGTGAATCACCCTGTACATTTAAATTTATGTTTACATAACGTACAACTCAATTCAAAAGTTGATGTGTCTCGGCATTTTTTATAATTTTTTAAAATAATGACATAGAATTTTATTCCATAAGTGGTTTCCACAATTAGATATTTTTATTATAGACAGTACTGTTTTTATGAAAGGCTACCATAATAGTATATTATAAACCAAGGTGGTAAAGACATAGGTTAATAATAGAAAAAATTATTAACCACTAATAGAGAAATTCACTTCTCAGTTGGCTAGAAAAAGCAATAATTGTCAACTTCACAGCTAGTAGTGGAAATCCTGATTTATTTTAAGGTCTTTCAATAAAATTGTTCACTTCAATCCTATTAAAACATTTCCAATTACTGTCGGTTATTCCAAATATTTTCCAAATACAAGAAAACCCTTTTCCGTTATTCTCTTAAACATCGTTGTTAGAAAACGCAACATTCAATTTTATGGCAGGTAATAAACTTTTACCAAACATTAAAACTTTTTATTACCTAATAATAAAGCTTGTAAAGCCAAGGGTAAGTAAAGTTATATTGCGGCTTGTTGTTGTCACAGGAAAATAATATAATATTTCTTCCATAGGAATACAGTTAAATTAATTTCATAACAACCAAATGCTAGTCATAGTTTCATAAGTTTAGACAAATTAATTAGCTAGTGAGTACAAGTTGATATTAAAATTTCCCCAGTGATGGAATTAAATGCTGCAACTTGTTGGCATTTCGTGATACAAATTATATGAAACCTTTTGATAGTATTCGAAACTTAGAATACCAAATACAAACCTCAATTTTAATCAGGATATATAACGTGAATGTACGCTTTGACAACATAAGAGAAGGAGTAATGTAGTATACATTGTTGAACTGTAATATGGCGAAATTAGTGTTAAAGAAACATTCGTTAATAACATCGTTCAAAAGTACTAAAGCTGCATTGAAATTGTCCATTCTGCAAGCTTTCTTAGTTTTACTATCCATCATTTATTTGCCGACGATGCCAACTTTGAGTGACTTGAGTGCTTCTTCGATTGCTTTTGCTTTTGTCGTTAATGAGCAGAGTAGGATATTATCATGGGTCACTTATTCACAAAGGGTTTGTGCGAAAATGTCAAATATCCAAATAGGAACCTTGAATTGTACAGAACAAATTGAACACTGAATAAATTGTAGCTAATGGCTATCTCTTTATTCAATCAAATGAACTCCTGCACAATCACACGGACCCAATTACTATGACAAAAATTATATCTTATGCTCACCATAATCTTTGCATTGGGATGTGCATTGAATCCACGAATCGTACACTGGCTGTATACAACCGTAGTGAGACCCATGGTCACCTATGGGGACTTATAGTTTGATGTCTAAAAAGCCTAGCTGGAGCTATCAAAACTTTCGAAGCTTTCCTGTCTGTAACATGAAAAGCAGCCTGAAGCTGCAATAGAAGCAGGATCTAGACTGGTCTGGGCATGCCAACAAAAACTATTAACCTTGGCTATTATAATAGAGTAGCACTTAAGTGGGTCCGGGACACACGTGCATTTTAGACACCTTAGCAAAGTTAGGGTTTGAAACTGCATTCATCAGTCGTACTGGAGACACGTGACGAACCAGGTCACAGAAAACTCCTGGTCCAAAAACCTTTGGAGATGTTGTCCAAGATATATCAAACCTCAGCACTCCTACAAATATGCTCAAATGGGATGTATCTTATAATTTCGTTCAATTGCTGAAAAAATGATAAAAAAGTTACCTCAAAAAATATATGTGGATTCACTGAAGGCCGAAAGCCGATCACGTTTTCGTTATCACGTAGTTCTCTACAAACTGTCGAGATGAGCAATATACGACGCACTTGGTGTTTTAACACTAGGTGATGTTTTTTTTCTTTATTTTTGTCGTGATATTTCCCTTATCATGTGTTTGTTTGATGTTGAATAATGACAAGGCACGTCGTAAGGATTTCTAATACAAATAAGTAACAGGTACATGAGGTGAACAACGTTTGTTTTAAAGGGTTCAAGAAAGTCTACAGCAAATTGAATAAATATTAAATCGAAATGAAAGTAAACTGTTCAATGTCGAAAAAAAAATGTTTGGTTGAGTGAATAAACCACTTATTTATCTATCTCATATCATAATATTTATAAAAACTTCTTTTTCATACTTTGAAAATAAAAGAAAACAAAAAAATATTTTCTCAAGAATAGACTTTATAAAAGCAAAATTCCTCTTAAAAATTACATTTTCATTGTCTTATTTCATACCTCCTTTTTTACCAACATAATGTACAAGCTGATTCATACTTATTATAGTATTTTTGCAGTAATCTTAGTGTCCTATAATTGATTAATCTTCAGAATAACGAATTGAATTCAAAAGCTAAATACTCGCATAAATATTTTAATTAATTTCCACTCTGTACTCACCTTACACGCTCGAGCAATATAAAGTGAAAACTTTTAACAATCTGCTATTGAAAACTTCACCGTGAGTTTATAAAAGAAATTCGAAAACTTAGACACAGCAGATTGCAATATTACTTACTTTATTTTTCGAAACCACGATATTGAATCCCGCTCATCATAAGTGTAGCCAAAGTATCTTGAATATGCTTACAGGTAATTTTTTTTTAAATTGTTTGCGGAAGTAGCTAATAAGTCCCGTAATTTAAATTAAACTTCAAAATCTACTACATATACTTTTTGAAAAAGGATATAGAACTAAGGGGACAGTCAGATGACACTTAGATACACTAGGTCATGGCTGCTATAACCTAACATTTATTTGGATACATTTTATTTTTCGAATGATGTATTTGTAGGTTCCGGTCCTTGCTGCACCCTCCCTTGCAAGAGACTACCTTCCCATTGCCATCCATGCCAGAGTGGCCAGTTATCCAAACCAGCAATACTCTGTTGAGTTCCTTTATTGATGCGAGTCTTTTTTGGCATTCTAATATCAATTTCGACGTTACAATGTAAAAGCTAAGTGCTTTCAAAGCCGATTGGCTGACCAAGCAAATTTTTATTGTTCCATGTGTATGATTGGTTTGCTGCAGAACCTGATGATGTTGAGCTATCGGAGTAACCACAGATGTCTGTTTGGAATTAGGAGGTTGTTAAAATATATAGCGTCGCTAAGAAATTTAATATTTATTTATTAACATTCTTCTTTCGATCTTCCAGCTTTCAGACGTGCCAGTGGATTCCAGAAATTACAACTTTATATTTTCATTAAAAAAGCTCTTCTCACGTACATTATCAAAGTACCACTGCGAATATTTATCAAGTTTTACTAATTTATATTTCAAAAGTAGACGCAAGTTCGTGATGCTATTAAAATCTCTGTAAACATGTCGTCGTCTTCTATTAATCAAAATACGTTTATTTATTCGAACTAAGTTTCCCATATTTATGGTCTCACTGTCACCAAGATGAAAAGTTTCAAGGTGAAACAACAGCATTCATTTGAAATATTGCAAAAAAAAATCGGATGGGATCTTAAAAAAGTGTGGTAAAGACCACCAAGAACAACAGGCTAAAGTAATATAAGCGTGAGACTGCACGATCAAACAATCGGAATATTTAAGAGTTGATTACAAAAACTTGCCATCTCTAACATTGATCCAATTTGCACTTGACCTCTAGCTCCAGAAAGTGTAATAAAACTGGAGACAACTGTATATATAATGTTAAAGTTCCTAGATATAATTGTGGCTACATGGAAGATTAAAAGAAAAAGCTGTATTTATATAGATACCAAAATTTTTCACAGCTACATGTACACAGCTTATTTTTGATTTTGTTAAACACTGGAAACTGATGAAGAGGATTATCGAACTATTACATAATAATAACACCGAAAAACAAAACAATTTTACGAAAACAGATTAAACAGAAAGTGGCCCTAGAGCGACCTTCAGATCTCAGTCGGCAGGGGGAGTACCATTTGGCTTAATTCGCAAACAAAATGTTTGGCAAGAAAAATGATTTTTACGTTAAAACATGATTTTCAACATACAGAGAAAATGATTTTATGGGAGCGGAAATAGAGTGGAAATGACACAGGGCAGGAGTGGTGTGTACAAATAAGGTAGAAAAATGTATAAACACCTCACTGCCTTAAAATAACTTTGCATAAATCTTGATTAAGATACAGTGTGTCCCAAATAAGAGTGACTGATTTTAAACATAAATGCCCAGCTTATTAATTGCTCCAAAGAGATGGGGCTTTCACTAGTTTATCAAAGAGATTTTTTTAGGCTTGGCTGGCATTTCATCTCATCAACACAGGGTGTTTTACTAATGTTGGTCAAATTCAAAGGGGAAAATATGTATTTTTTAAATGGAACACCCTATAATTTTTGATCTTATTCGAAAGAGCAATCATTCTCCTTTCCAAAATGTATAGTTTTCTATCTTTTCTTTTATTAACAACAAAGATATTCGAGGTTTCAAGTAGTAGTACATTTTTAATAAGTAGTTTCATAATAATATGAACGTATTTTGATGCATAAAATCAACTTATGCTGTGGCCGTTTGACGCATAACAACAAATTCATTGACTTAACAAAATTACTAGTGTCAAAATTGCTGATTTTGTTTTTATGCGTTAAATGCGTTGATTTTAGGCAACTACTTTAGTACTACTACATGAAACTTCGAATATCTTTGTTGTTAATGAAACAAAAGATAGAAAATTATACATTTTTGGAAAGGAGAATGATTGCTCTTTCGAATGAGATCAAAAATTATAGGATGTTTCATTTAATATAATACATATTTCTCCCTTTGAATTTGACCAACATTAGTAAAGCACCCTGTGTTGATGAGATAAGATGCCAGACAAGCCTAAAAAAATCTCTTTGATGAACTAGTGAAACTAGTAGAAACCCCATCTCTTTGGAGCAATTAATAAGCTGGGCATTTATGTTTAAAATCAGTCACTCTTATTTGGGACACCCTATATATGGCACAGTTTACAGAATCTTTAAAAAATTTCACCTTGGATATCATGTGTAATAAAGCCATTTCGAAGGTGTGTTGAAAATCTTAATAACATTCTGCGGGGTTGAGCTACCACAGTTCAGATTAATTGAAACCAAGACCCCTAAAGTTATGTTAAATTAACTGAATTTTTGAATGAATTACTATCTTGTTGAATAATTTTATATAATAAATTATTCAGTATAGTCAAATGCAGGTCATACGATACAACAAAGACATACTCACCGTTTTGGTTTTCTATTATTGCGTTTAATCATAACTTCCAAATAAAATCCGTAAGATGAACAAGACAGACTTATACAATTTTGCCGGGAGAAAAAAAAGATATGTACATATTTAGTTTTCAGCGAAGGATTTATTCAATTTTCAATTTTTATTTAAATGTCAGTTATGTCACTTTGACAATTCAAAGTGACAATATGAATAATAAGAAGCAATTTTCCGGAATTTTGCATCCTCAAGCAAAAAAGAATGGTACTTAATCTGATAGATTATTTCGAGAATGAATGAAAAAGTGGAAATTCGTAAACCAGTGTACAGGAAACATCAACCATCATTTTTTTCTCCGGGTATATCTGTAATCTCACATTTTGGTAACTTCTGTGTCTTCTTCGACTATAGGAAAGAGGCTTATGTATTATAACTTGGTTTTTCTACTACCATGCTTCAATTTTATTATTAGAAATATTTTTTCCATTAAGATTCAGGTCTAGGTACATCTATTACAACCCAAACTAACCTTTCCCTTCATTTATTATCAAAAAATTTCGTCTAGCATGCGCATATGATAATATTTTTAAAAGGAATTAATTTCTTCGTGAAAATTTCCTTCGATCTTTCTATCAATATTTTCATTCATTTTGTGGTTCGGTTAACTTGAATTTGGACAGACAAAACCTATTTCCTCCTACCCTGTGAACTTCTCATAATATACTTCAAATTTCTTAAACCGAATTATAAGACTACAAAATTCAATTAACATTCCCCTTCGTTCATAAGTTCAGCTTAGGACATCTTTAATAATCATTCGTCCACGAAGCACTGTCGATTTTAATTTAAGTACTAATTTAGATCAAACAGTTTAAAAAGAAAATTCAAATACGCAATAAATAAATATATTTAACTTTTAAAATAAATAACATATAATAGTATCTAATCACTATTCTTGTATAAGACCGGTTCTAGGGTGCAACAAATCTGAATATTCTTCCCCGTGAGTTGGTCTCGGATACCCTTCGGGACCTTCTAAAGGCCACTGCCTGTCGTAGGGCCCTAAAAATTAACGTGATATGTGAAAATGTTTTCTTGCGTTTGACATTACCAGTGAAAATTATCACTTAACCCTGTAGAATTGTATGATAAAGCAACAAATCAGACTAATATACCAATATTGTTTACCGCAATTTCACTATTTTTAGATTATAACAAAAAAAACATTAGTAACTCACTAAGTGCCATTTCGTTCAAAATTTACAAACTATTCTCCCTCCCCAAGTCCCAAAACCACCCTCATTATTCAACCCTTCAAATACGACTGACAAAAATGCATTATTTCTATCATCATAAATACTATCATCAAATTCATCAAAATCTAACTTCTTACATGGATGTCCACCATTTCCATACGAATACAATCCATAGTTAAAATTTGATGTTGCAATTTTCTTAAGCCCTTGGATGGAAGTTAGTAGCAGTGCCATTTTAGCTAGCAAAAGAGCTTTGCCGCCCAATATGGCTAGAAATTGAAATCCCATTGGAATTACAATAAACGAAGCTGCAATTAAACCGAACATTAGAAGCTGGGAAAACATATTTTGTCTTCGACGATGACGACCTGTAAAATAAAGAATAATATTTCAATAACAACCCAGTCTTCAAGCTATTTCGTAACAGAAACTCTAGATTTCAAGCAATGTCTTAGATAATACGGTCGCTCCTTCATAATACTGATAATTTTCTTGTTAATAACTCAAGAAACATTGAGCTAAACCTCATAATAAGTCTAAGAGTTAAACAAACAGAAAATATTTATCCAGTTTTTCTTCTTTCAAATTCAGTAAGGCCTCAATAAAAATATTTAAACTGTAATATACTTTCGAAGACGAGAGCATCTGATACAGAAAAAAGAAAATACAATCGTATATACATCCTTGGAATTCTCGGGGTAGAAATATAAATTGAAGGAACCTTCACCTAGAAATTCGTCTCTAACGACAGCCAAAGACATGCGGATTATTACATTACAGAAATGAGATTGTTTTGATGCTGTTTCAGTTGTTTAAACTGATATAAAAGCTTGATATAGTTGTTACCAAGTGAACTAAATTTGAACAGAAATGAATTCTAGAGATGTCCAAGTACCTAATAGTATTACTGATGTAATATACAGGGTGTCCCAAATAAGAGTGACTGATTTTAAACATAATTTCCCAGCTTATTAATTGCTCCAAAGAGATGGGGTTTTCACTAGTTTCACTAGTTTATCGAAGAGATTTTTTCAGGCTTGGCTGGCATCTCATCTCATCAACACAGGGTGCTTTACAATGTTGGTCAAATTCAAAGGGATAAATATGTATTATTTCAAATGAAACATCCTATAATTTTTGATCTCATTCGAAAGAGCAATCATTCTCCTTTCCAAAAATGTATAGTTTTCTATCTTTTGTTCCATTAACAACAAAGATATTCGAAGTTTCATGTAGTAGTACATTTTTAATTAGTAGTTTCATATGAACGTATTTTGATGCCTAAAATCAACTCATGCTGTGACCGTTTGACGCATAACAACAAAATCAGCAATTTTGACACTAGTAATTTTGTTAAGTCATATAAGTCGGTTTCGGAATGATCTATACAGTGAGTAAAAAAGCTCAAACTGTAAAAATTTATGCAGAAACGAAATCAATGAACAAGGAGGATATCCAGAAGGAAATTTATGAAAAATCCGCCGTCACTGAATATAATTAAAAAAATATATGTACAATTTATCGAAACTGGTTGCATTGCACTCTTAAAAAAACCAAGAAATGATGATGGTCTTTTAAACAAGTTGATGTCAATTAATGAAGTGCCACATGATACCGATCATAAAATTTCTATTAGAAAAATTGCTGGAATTTTAGAGCTTAGCAAGAGTGACGTTCAAAGATGTCTAAAAATTTTAAAATTAACTCCATACAAAATTCAGACTTATCAAAAATTGACTTTACTTTACCTGAATCATTAAGAAACGAACCCAATTCATTATGAATTATGTCTGATGAAGCAATGTTCCACATTAATGGCATGTGTAACAAACATAATTGTAGAATATGAGGTTCTCAAAAACCAATTTCTTTTAATCAATTTGTTGTTATGCGTCAAACGGCCACAGCATGAGTTGATTTTATGCATCAAAATACATTCATATGAAACTACTAATTAAAAATGTACTACTACTTGAAACCTCGAATATCTTTGTTGTTAATGAAACAAAAGAAAGAAAACTTTACATTTTTGGAAAGAAGAATGATTGCTCTTTCGAATAGGATCAAAAATTATAGCGTGTTCCATAAAAAAAATACATATTTTCCCCTTTGAATTTGACCAACATTAGTAAAACACCCTGTGTTGATGAGATGAAATGCCAGCCAAGCCTAAAAAAATTTCTTTGATAAACTAGTAAAACTAGTGAAAACCCCATCTCTTTGGAGCAATTAATAAGCTGGGCATTTATGTTTAAAATCAGTCACTCTTATTTGGGACACCCTGTATTATATCAATTACTAAATAAATATCTCAAGACAAATGGACGTTATTTCTTTAAAGACATTAACGAAAAAAAATCAAATAAAGAGTGAAATAAGAACAAGAAAGGAGAGGAAAGAAAGGAGAATTTATTATTGCTGTATTAATTATTTATAGACTGTTAAATTATGCTTTGGAAACTTACCTTCCACAGCAGAACTGCTCTCAAAAATTTGGAGCCGGATTTTCAAAACATGAGAGTCGAATAATTTTTTCAAAGCATTTATGTATTGCAGTTTCCATTCTGTCACCTCATCATTTCTGGATACTGTTAGCTGCCTGGAAAAAAATTAAGAGAAAAATCAAACAAAAATTAGACTCTCTATATATTTATGAAGCTTAACCCATTTAAAGAGAAATGAATATGTTTTTATTGTTAACACAAATTAATCAGGAATCTTTTTTACATTAGATTTGATGACAAGACTTTTTTCGCTCTGAATGTAGATTATATCCACCAACTCAACTCTTTTCATGTAGCCAATCAACCTCTAGACCAAACCTTTAATATAGATAATAATATATCGCAAGTTCACCAGGAAGTGACACTTGAATTTAATGGTTTCGTCCGCTTTGAGTACCTATTTAGCATACGTCTTCCTCTTCACATCTTTGCTTATTAGGTCTGCTGTCAAATTTAGCGATTGTTCTCTGATAAACGTTTTCGCCAGTGTCTTTGTCCACCAGACCATAGACTATCATTGGTCTAACAGCCATTGAGTCAATTTTGGGTTAAGACCAAATTTTCCTCAACACATTCTTCATGTACATGTACCGAGAGCAATTGGTAGCTTTCTGCGTGGTCCTCTGAAGATGAGTGTGCTATGAAAATCTTTCATTAAAATGGACTCTAAAAATGGGAGCTCTTTTCCTTTATTTTGCGCGAAATAAATCTAATAATTATGTAGGTACATATCCTCCCAAACTTCTATGTTTATCTTATTCACTACACTTTAGAAACACCCCTTAGTTTAAGTCAATTTATATTCAAAAAAAAAATTTGTGGTAGTGATACAATTTCAATATTTCAACAAATTTAATTCACACATACGTAAAAGGCTACATATTTTTGAAAATATTATAATCTTACATTAAACAAAAGGTTATGCCAAGGTTAAACCCATGTTAAGCCAATCAAAGACGTGCAGTATTCTTCTGTGGAATTAATTTTTATTGAAATTATTATCAAACATCATCAAACATTATAAAATATTAAATCTTTAGATAATCATAAATGTAGGTACTGTAAATAAGTGAAATGAAAAACATTTACCAGCAATGTTAAGTTTCCTAGTTTGATGTACCTATTGTTTTCGATAAAATTTTTAGTTGATATTTATTAGCTTCTTTTGTTAAAATAATTAAGAATTAATTAACAGTACTAATATGCTTTACAATTTTCATAATTCTATAAGCAGTGGATCCCACAGAAAACGTGCGAAAAAGTGGCGAAAAAAACTATAAAAAGCAATATAATTTGACACGCAGAAAAAAATCACATGAAGTGAGA
>CAJUYI010003852.1:15223-36291 GCA_910591695.1 Galerucella pusilla | reverse complement strand
CGAATGAAAACAAAATAAAAACAATGTTTTATTGAGTCTTATCTCAAAAAAAGGAGACTACCGAGTTGTACCACGCTTACCTGACATAATCTGGCAGCGTAAAAGGTTGCCCTTTTTTGACCACCGAGTTGTACCACGAAATTGAAATCAGGTAGTCTAACATATTTTACATTATTCTCAGTAATTCTCTAATGACCTTTTCTCAATAAGTGAAACTTTCTATAACACCACCACCAATGTCGAAGTTTGAATTTTTCTTAAGGGTTGGGGGTGATAATACCTTCTTACTGCTGCTTACTATTTATTTATAATCTTCATACTAAGCGATCAGTCGTGAGTCGTGAGTTTCTTAAGACAGCAATGGAAGTCCAATCGATCTTTGGTGAAAAAGGTGTAAAATTGTTAGTGCTAAATAACTTTAAATTTTCAAAAGCACACATTGCAAAGTGTGGTAAAATTAGATGGCGTTGCACTAACACCAAAAGAAGATGCAATGCCAAAATATATACAAGTGCAGATGAAAAAACTATTTTGGAATCTCAGCTTGATCATAATCATGAAGGTGAGAAGACGATTGCTAGGCAAGCTATTAGTAATAGCGTTAAAAGAAAAGCTGTTGAGGATAGCACAGAAAGGCCATCTAAACTAATTCATAAAGAATTAACTGTAAGTACTGAAATTTCTAGAAATTAAAGTATTATTAACAGTATGATTTTTCTAACATCTCGTAGAACAATGATTGGGCTTCAGACATTGGAAGCGATGATCTACTTCGTGTGAGAAGAAATCTGTACGAAGCACGGCGAGATGTTTTACCAGCATTACCTAAGGATATAAATCAGGTTTTGGATGCAGTTGTTAATTTAAATCTGAAAACTAAAATTAAAGATGAAAATTTCCTTTGCTGTTTAGATAAGGAAAACAATTTAATTATCTTTTCTTGTTTCACAAATTTATATTTCTCATGTTCCTGTGATACCATTTATATGGATGGTACATTTCAATATTGTACAAAGTTTTTTTACCAACTATTTACCATTCATGCTTTTAAAAAAGGTTATTATGTTCCAGTCATATTTGCTCTGTTACCCGATAAAAGTTGTAATACATATTTCAAATTGTTTCAAAATGTTAGCGATAAATGTAATGCACTTAACTTATCCTTTAACCCAAAAAATATAGTAGTCGACTTTGAACAAGCAATTCATAGTGCAATTTATAGATTTTGGCCATATTCAAATTTAACCGGGTGTAGATTTCACTTATGTCAAGCATGGTACCTACCGTAAAATTTTAAATTTAGGTTTGTCGAATGAATATAAAGATAAAAATTCAGAAATTGGCAAGTTTTTAAAGTTATTCTTTGGCCTACATTTTCTAGAACCTACCGAAGTAGGTGACTTTTTTTCTCTTGAAATATTTGACAAATCGCCCGATGATGAGAGAGTAATACAATTTTGTGATTACATAGTTGAAAATTATATATCAGAAGAAGCTAAATTTCCTCCAAAAGTTTGGGCATGTAACACAAATAGCATGTATCGGTCTACCAACGCTTGTGAATTATTTCATTCTTTATTAAAAAACAGTTTTTATTCCCCCCATCCAAATATATTTATTTTTGTGGACATGATAATAAATATACAAAATGAAACATTTGCAAAAATTAAGACTGCCAATGAATCAACAATTATAAAAAAATTTAAATCTGTTACTAGAAAGAAACATGAGTATATTACTTCTAAAATAAAAGAATTAAAAGAAAATAAGATCACCAAATTTGATTTTGTAAGATCTTTAAGCTATTATTATTTGCCGCAGTAGTACAAGAGATCAAATTGTAAAATTAATGTTAATTTGTCTGTATATTTCAAAACAAATTTTAAAAATATATCTTCTTTGTATTATATTATCGAATTGTATAAATAATTGTATCTATAAATAAATGTAATAAAACTGTTTAGATTGTTATTTTAAACCGTTAATCCTCTCTAGAAATATGGTGGTACAACTAGACAGTAGGATTACATCTACCTGGTGTCCCGTGGTACAACTCGGCGGTCCCGGATTGATCGCCTCAAAATGTAAACAATGTGGTCTCCTTTATATTATAAGTCTATGATAACAACAAACTATTCCATTTTCAAGTCACTGAATTTATATATTTGTTGTTGAATTCTCTCAACCGAATGAAAACAAAATAAAAACAATGTTTAATTGAGTCTTATCTCAAAAAAATGTTAAAATAAATGATAGCTGAATTACTTAATTGCTTTTATTCCATAATAAAAAGATATTTGTATACGTGATACATATCCAGACATTTGACATTTTTGAAAGTGAAAAAATAAATGGTTCAAATAATTTTTATTCACTGATACAGTAGTCACAGCATGAAAACTATAGACGTATAATAAAAGATGGATCTAGCATGCTAGAAGTCAATCTAGAAATAAACATTATTGTGGTCATAATTCATATAAAGTGTTTTATATTAAGTCATATTTCATTTCAATAGTATATTATACACCAAGGTAGTGAAGACTATTATTATTGACCGGGCACCAAGATTATTTCGCGTGGCTTTGCCCGAGCGGCATAAGGTGCGAGGCTTATTACTCAACACCATGGTGTATACAATATACAGTATGCGAAAACTCTTTCGAGTCCATTCAGTTTACACAAGTACGACAAGGAAAATATGAGAAAAACTGATGAAAGAGGGAGAAGAATAATTGTGGGCGTATCTAGTTCATCGAGAGCTGAATGGATGAACTAGATAAGCCCACAATTATTCTTCTCTCTCTTTCAAGCAGTTTTTCTCATATTTTCCTTGTCGTACTTGTGTAAACTGAATGGACTCGATATAGTTTTCGCATACTGTATACGAGAAAAATTGTCAGATGTCGCTTGCGATTACACTTTATGGCTATCAATAATTCTCTACTCTTCTGCTTGACGTAAACTACAAATGATTTCATTTGCATCTAACCCAATTTTTCCTAAAAAGCTTTTCCTAATGAAAAATGACACTACCATAAGAAAAGCTCCTGTATGAATTCGCTATTATGCACCGTTCACGAGATAAGTCAGCTTAAAGCTTAAACTGCTACCGCCCCTCCCGCTTTGAGCGCTTCTGATTACAATAAAAAACACGGATTTGCAGAAAAATTTGTTCAACACTTTGTATAAATATGATTAGCTAAGCAAGTGAATCTATACCAAATATCTTCTTGGTCTCCTATTGGTGGATCCAGCAACTGTTGAAAATATACAGGCACCTGTTACATATTTATTCATACGCTGCATCTTGTCAAACATCCTGTATATTAAGTAGAAGGAGTCTGCATATCGCAGCTTATACCAAATACATATTTCATTAAAATTACGGCTACACAAACAGGCTTGATTATCATATGAAAAGAATTTCAGCGACATCAAGGAAAATGACGTTTAAAATTTTATCAGATTCTTCAATGCTTTGAATAAATCACAATCAAAATCATTCCCCAAAATGACAATAGCTTTTAAATATTTCCTCATTTGTTTGTCTTCAATTGTCCAGGACAGGAGTTCCGTTTTGTGAGGCCTTGTGGAATATTTCAATAATAAGGCTGTGTGATCTTATTTTGATATATTCAGTTGGATATTAAAATTTCACACAATTTTCCATACCAACAAAATGTGACAGGATCTGCTACCACTCAAGTCAGGCACGACATGAGAATGAAAAAGTAGTTCTGACGCAATCGTTATTTAAATTTGATTTGTGGTTGAATTTGTGATGTCACTTTTTTGATATTCCCTCTGGAACTGACTGTTTTTATAACTGTTGAACTATTTAATTCTCCCATATGTGATATATTTAAAGAAACAATAACTTAAACAAATGGATCTATTTCATAACAAAATTTCGAAACATTGGAACAAAACGTTATAAGGGCTGAAAGTGACTTTAAACGGCGTGATATGAAGATGTGTATTAGTTCCAATAGACTCAGGGTATCACCAAGGATTCAGGCCTTGGAGTGAACGGATGCAATTGCATCTAAGCTATCCTTTTCTAACTCAACCTGAAAACCGTGAAACAGCTTCACATGCAGCTAATTACGACGAGAGTGGAAGTGCTTTTTCCAGTCAAAGTGGATGTCCTCAAAATACAAACTGCCTATTCAAAGATTGGAATAAAAATGTATCAAATTTTCCATGGATTTCGATGAGTATTCATAAAATTGTGAGCATATGGAAAAAAGTTACCGATAAACAGATTATTCAACCAAAGTTTTATTCCATTTCTAACTAAGCAGAAATATCTACCGATGAATCAACCCCCATTATCCGGTCCTGGTTGTTTCCTTCTTCGTTGACTGATATATAAAGAGATGTGCCGATACTGGCCGAAAATTTGTAATGCAAAGTTTATTTTACCGTTACATTTTAGCATACTTTCATAAATTATTGAACTGTTATTATAAAAGGTTTACGTGCAGAGACCAAATATTTCAGCTATATTATTGATAACATCTTTGTTGAAGCAGATGAAAGGGAATAATAAATTTACAATGTGCAGCGAACAATAATTATTATTAAAAATGAGTGGACATCTGAAAGAAGGTTTAGTTTGTTCATGGTTATTGGTAGATTATTTTTTTTTGAAATTTGATTTGGTTAAGGCCAATTTCGTAAGAGGAATTAGAAAAATTTGTTAACGACAATGAAGCAATAAATTGTAAGGATGCATCATATACGACATGGGAAGAAGAAGATCTCGAGGCTTCAAGTAGTGAAATATTCGAGTTTAGTATGTCTTCAACCAAAATTAGTTATTGAGAAAATATCAGTAGTGGCAAACATTTATGGAATGGAATGGAAATAAAGATGATAGTGATGTGAGTAATAGACTAGACGTTGGAAAATAATTCGATGGGTCTCGGATACCAGTCAACACACCATTCCCTTCATTAGTCTAGGGCAGGGGTCGGCAACCGGCGGAACGCGGGCCGCATGCGGCCCATTGACTATCTCGGTGCGGCCCGCAAGCCTGAGGTCCGTAAGAAAAAAATACCAAAGCAAAAGTCCATGTAAATTCACTAGAATTTATACGGACATGTTGCTGGGCCATGAGAGTATTCTTGAAAGCTCGCTCCCACGTGGGGTGATAAAAATGTACCTATAACTGAGTTTGCAAATCGATTCACTGACTTTAAAAAGAGCTCCCTTAACATGGATATATTCCAAAACCCTTTTGCAATGATATTAGTGAGGTACCAAGCAATTTGCAAATGAACATAGTAGATTTGCAAAGTAATAGCACACTTAAAACGGCATTCAAGGAAAGCACTGACTTGATACAATTTTACGGAGGTTTGAGTTCTGAAAACTTCAAAGAATTGAAAAAGTTTGCTCAGCAGATAATAACTATGTTAACTATATTTGTGTGAGCAGACTTTTTCAATTCTCAACTACCGCAGAAATAATAATTGTTCGCGGTTAACGGATGAACATTTAGACGCGATACTGCGCGTGTCTACTACTAAAATAAAAGCAGACGTTAAAAAACTTGCAAGTCAAATGCAGCCGCAAAAATCTCACTAGTTCTTACTTTTATGTCAGTATAGTAATTCAATTAAAATAGTAGTGAGTAGTGAGTAGTGAGTGGTGAGTAGAGTAGTGAGTAGCATATCACAGCTCGCAGGCATTATACCAATGAGCACGAGGTATAATGTAGATATGCCGTCTTTCGGAGGAGACGTAAAACCGAGGTCCCGAGTCCATGGGTGTTGGGCTCGTTAAAGAACGCTACCACTAGTTGGAACACTAGTGGGTAGAGTGCTCCCGGCGTCGGTGATTAGCCTCAGTCGCAGAATAGACCGACGCTAAACAACAGAATAAAAAAAAAATTAAATAGACATGACTGTATATACGCTTTTTATTTCAAATATTAAAAATACATGCCCGAACATATAAAAATAAGTGCGGCCCGCACTGATACTCTGGCAACATAATATGTGGCCCTGCTATAGCACAGGGTTGCCGACCCCTGGTCTAGGACATTGGTCAGACAAAAAATTCAAATCACGGGGTGTATCGTAACCTGTGTAAGTAGCATTTATAATGATGTGAGTGGTTGACTGTTGATAAAAATTTCAATCGCCCCAATATTTTATTCACGATCTAGCTAATGCACTAGGTTTATTAGGAGAGTGGTATGTTGACTGGTACCTGACGAATTAATAGCCAGCTCTACGTACATTATCCTTAACTTTTTTCGGATTTCTTTTCTCCAATTTTTTAATTATTTACCATGTTTCTACAAATAGGCTCAAGTTAATTTGTTCCTCAATAGTTAACTATCTATTAAAAAAAACGCTCCATTTTTAAAGTTAAATTTAACTAAATTGAAACTCTTTGAAATAATTATATTTTTGCACACTTAAAACAATTTCCTTCACCATTTTTTTGCCGTAGTTCCAACGATAATTCATCCGCAATAAAAATTCCAAGCCCTTTGTTAAATTTTTTTATGTTCTCCTCAATCTTTAAACGCCAGGTGAACAACAACTTTTCTAATTTCACGTTATTTCCCTCACCTCCGGGCATACAATTATTTTCAAAGCAAGTATGGCCATTACAACTCATTAAATTCTGTCGTTCTAGTGTTACTAATTATATACTTAAAGAAGTACCAAAGAATTGTCAGAACCCATCCACTTTATTATTCACCCATTGGTAGAAGATAGTTCTATTCTGAGCGTCGACCAATGACAACATTTTTCAACAACACCTTGACTCAATTTCATTATGGCTGGAGACTTGAACGTTATACGATCTGTTTGGTTACGGTATTTTAGATTAATATAACTGACTTATTACCGACCATTGGCGTTACAGTTTTTTTGAAGAGTTCTTATTATCAAATGGAATAAAAGATTTTTTTTATTGAAGGGAGTCAGGAAGATAATGAGGATTTATAAAAAAAATTGAAAAATATTGGCATCCAAGGAAAGAAACACTGAATTGGATATAATCTTATTTAACTGTACATCATAAATCCAACTATCTCGGTAGCAACATTTCTTATTTACGTGAACGATGTTGCCTCAATCAATTCAGAATGCTTCTTTACCATATTTGCAGATGATATAAATGCTTTAATCAATGGATCTGATATATCTCTGGAGTCCAAATGTAACTGTTCACTTTCATAGCTGGTTTTGTGATACTTATCTTTTGTCAAATACCCCAAAAAACTATTCCAATGCACTTCCATGATAGGTAATAGGAAACCAATTAATTTGAATATAAGTAATAATCACATCGAAAACGTATCAGTAAAATCTGCTATGTCTACATATTAATGAGTGTCTTAATTGGGGAAAGAATAATATGACTATTGCCGTACCACTAGTGGTAGACAATATTTCATAATTTTGAAATACTCAGCCTACCTATATACTTATGAAACTTGTGTATTTATATCCAATAATCTGGTAAATTCCGGAACAATGGCTTAATTCATTATATAAATATTAGATATAAAGATACCTTACCTTCCCCAATGTACAGGAAAAATATGCACTTTAAATCTCCCAGCATAATTCGACAAAGACTTCTCAATCAGTTGTCAATGCCTCTAAAAATGTGTAAAAGCGTGGCATCCTTTAGTAGGACATAATTAAGGGAATTCTTGGCAGCACACACCTTTTGTTCATTTGATGACTTTTTTGAACTTCAAATGTCACTCTATAGATCTGTTTTAGTGTGCTAATTGTTTCTTTATTTGTTCGTTTTTACTTAAAATCTGATCGATTCTACACAGGCTGGATATTTATCATAAATAGAATGAAGTATTCATTTATTCATTATTCCAAATATACTGAAGAAATGTTTCATCGACAGTCAACCGCTCATATCATTATGAATGCAATTCAAATATTCACCCCTACGATTATATTTTTGCATTTGATCAATGTCCTGGATTGATGGGAGTAGTATGATGACTGTAGCTAGCACCAACATAATTATTTTCCAGATTTCAGTACTTTATCCAGATTCGTTCAGTTTGAAAATGTTTTCTTTCTTATTTTATTCTCGAGTTTTTCTTATTCTATCCAAAACTTCCAGTGCTTAAAAATTATTCCAAATATTCACCGTTAGGCAAGCTTGCCCTTCCATGACAATATTCAGCCTTCTAATAATTGAGCTTCACTGGAAATGAGTTACCACGTCCAGTTTTTTTAATGACGCATATACTGTTGTTATTTCTCCATTGTTGCTCCTTTAACACTTCACTACTTTGTATAGTACATTATACTTTTTCACCCATTAAACCCCCTTCAAATATGTTCACCCCGTTTTTCCGCTCCTACCCAGCCTTTTTACATAGCTTTCAACTGTAACTCTTAAGGGTATCATATCGGAGCTTTCCTTCTTTGCTCTGAACATTTTTATATCACTTACTATTTTCGATGAGTTATTCAGTCTCTCAGCTTTTTCTACTACTCTGATATTTTTGTTGTTGTACCCACGTTTTGATAATATATTTCCATTGACTTCAATCTCTTCATCAATATTCTTCTCTCCAACTTATCAACTCCTAATCTAATAGTTATATATTGATCTCTTATAGCATGTGATGGTGTGAGTTCTGTGTAATCCATTTTGTGCCAATTCTGATGCTTCTTTCCAGTTCGTGTCTTTTTTTATCAAGTACCCTTTTCACTCACATATCTTCACGCCTTTGGTGATCTGCATATTTTTTTGTTTTTCGTATTCTTGCTATCCAAACTATTTCAGCTTTCCACCTCTATTCATTCATTGCAAATGACCACCAAACAAGCTGGCGTTCTAGTTCTAGTTCTAGTTCTAGATATTTTTCAAATGATGGTATTGGTCGATATACACCCGGCCACCGAAAACTTCACACATTTTCAAAATTGATTATTTCTTGATCCACTGAATTAAGTTCCATGATTTTTCTCTTGAACTGTAGGTCAATTTTTCTGTAGCAATATCGTTGTTGAAATTATAATGGATACTCAAGTTTCCAATATATACAAGGTGAACAAATGTGGAAATATTTCTTCCACAAAAATAGGATGCAGCAGCTACAAAAAAAATAGAGCCAAAATGTTGCATTATGCTTCATGCTTCAAACTTCAGTTTCTTCTACACGTTATGATTTCTGTTATCAAAGAAATTACAAGCTTCCAAAAAATATTATTTAAACGCAGTTGTCGCACGCAAGAATTCTTAACAAATGGTTCAGCCAGCTTGCAACCCTAATGTTGATCCTATTAAGCATTTCTTAGATCAACTCCACATCCTCATTAGCTGCTGGCCTACTTTGCCTGACAGCCTCCAAGACTTTCTAGTTGTACCACGAAAATAATTTAACACATTCTCCATTATATTTCTATTAACCATAACAATCCGATGCCTTGTCGATTGAACGTGTGTCCGTCCTGTGTACCTGAGAAATTTGCATAGTCTTGGCATCGGGACTATATCGACAGCTTTTAAAGGTCCAAGAATACAACACAAATGTTTCACTATTCATTGCTGCACTTATTTTTCCTTATTCTCAAATCTAATTCATTTTCCTATTATCTTCTCCAGTATTCCAACTTCAAGTTCACAATCAGTTTAACTTGAAATTTTATTTTATACTCAATTGGAAATATTTGAAAAAAGTGTATTTGTTATAACTCAGCTGACGGGTAGTCCTACAATCCATACAATTCAAGAAACACTTCTCATTATCAATTAACGATATTTCAGTTCACGGTACCCTTTTAAAAAAATAATTGTGATGGGTTTTGTACCGTGGGATTTTTAAATGACCGAATAAATTTGGTTTAAGGTGTTCAAAAGATCATTTGCATAATAATTATATTTTTAATGGTAGGTGTGAAGCGGAAGAACGTTGTTATTTCAATTCATTAATTGGGTCTTTGGTTGAGACAAACAAAATAAAAAAAGGTTTGTTTGTTTGTTAACTATTCTTGTTGGACGAAATCTGTTTTGTATGAAACTAGGATCATAAATACCGCAAAGGCTCTAATGTAATACTTCGATTGAATTTACACTGTATTAAAATGTTTTCTGTCTTTTTCCCTTTGTTACCTGAACCGTACGAACGAATTAGACGTAACTATATATATAACAATTCAACAAAAGAAAAATTAGCTCCAGTCCATAAACATGAAGAAGTTCACAATTCGGAGAAATGTTACTTATCTCTTCGCTTCTTGGAAGCTGTTGTGAGAGTACACACATATCAATACTCAAACTGTATACGTTTTTCAGTGGAGTTGAAGTAGTAGGTGGAAGTGAAGTTTAAGTTGAGAGGTAAAAGTTAACAGATAATGTAGAACTAGACGTTGTAGGCATAGTTACAGATACCTGATTGGAAAGACGATAAGAAAAGAAAATTAGTCAAGAACCACTGCTGGTAATTGACCCAGTTTCTTAATAGATATCAGGTACATTACTCAGACCAGAGGGTGTGAATCACAAAATGAATTTTGTAAAATCAGGAACTATGTTCATCAACTCGTGATCTCCCACCAAATCTTTATACAGGTGAGTCCCTGATAATTAATTTGCCTAGCTCACAAAAACGCAGCCAAGCATAGGTTGAAAAGTCATGTGATCATGGGAGAACAAAAAACAAAATGAAGAAGTTTCAAGTTAATGACCTGTGTTTATTTTCTTGAGAGGAAAAAGAGCTCTCCTACCATTTCTGTCGAAGTTAAGGTCAAGTGGCTAAATGATTACTCAAAAATGGACAGAAAATGAAGATTCCCAGTTTCCATGAATGCTTTTCTCCGGGCTTGCACGCCTTCCATTGTTCGGCCGTAGGGGAAAAGCCGTATTAATGAAATATGCTACTCTCATTAATGAGATATGTTATAAAAATGCAATTCCAACAAAAAATATTGTAATATTATTGCTACTATTGCTACCTATTGTATTGTACTCTACATGAATTCTTTTTGGAGGGTCCAAACTGACTTTCTCAGAAGATGGAGGAATCTGGCTAAGGTTCTTCGAACGCGTTGGACCCTGGCACAGGTTCAAGTTTCGGGAAAAATGGAGAAGTATTCTCCGAATAGATTAACTTCTTATACTTCGGGTCATATACAGGGTGTTTCCAAATGACACAAAGTTTGCATGTAGATTCCTTTCGTAAAATTGGACAAAATAATGGTAGTTTTAAGGGGTCCTGCACATTTTCTTTTCGAAATACAGGGTGTTGAAGCTTTTGAAGATTAAATGTTTCAATTCGATAACTTCAAAATGGATGGATAAATTGTTTGAAATTTTGCAGGATGTTTTTAAATGTAAAAGGGCATATTTTGATGGAAAAATATTTTTCAATTTTCAATCCAGTGGTGTTCATTTGGAAAAATTTGTCATTTTGCCCCTTCCATTTTTAAGCCACTGACTTTTGAAGCAATTTTCATTCAATTTTGTATTCCTCAATGGTTTTCACGTGAAAAACGAATAACCTATACATACAAAAAAATTTGTAGATTTCAAGATATTTAATAGGTTCTTGAAGATCACTTATTAATAATTAATTGAAAAAAAATGTATTCAATTCTTTTCAATAATTACCAAGTACTTATGGTTGGAATATGTAGCAGAAACTAATTTATGAAACAGCAATGCATCTGAAATATTCGGAAAAGATTTTTGAAAATATTTGTCCAAACTTATGATTTTATTAATAAAAGAATTAAGCGGCCAACAAATTACAAGAGATGTTCAAAATTTTGTCCATTTACATTTATACATAATTTGCAACGTTCTCTCATCGAAGATCGCATACCTTGGACAGACTGTCGATTGCCGAAAATAATTGCTGTAGCTGCATGGATTCTTTCTATTTTTTTTTGATAAAATCAAAACTTTGGACTAATATTTTCAACAATTATCTTCGAATGTTTTAGATGCATTGCTGTTTCATAAATTAGTTCCTGTCACATATTCCAACCATCACTACTTTGTTGTTATTGAAAAAAATACAAGAAATTTTTTTTTTTTAATCAATTATTAAAAAGTGATCTTGCAGACTTCATAAAATCATTGAAATCTTGAAAACTACAAATTTTTTGTTATATAACGTGAAAACCATTGATGAATACAAAATTGAATGAAAGTTGATTCCAATGTCAGTGGCGTGAAAAATGCGAGGGGGGACGTATCATATTCTTCCAAATCTACACCACTCGATCAAAAATTGAAAAATATTTTCCCATCAAAATACGCCCATTAACATTTAAGAAGAACCTGCCAAATGTCAAATTTTGGAGTAATCGAATTAAAACATTAAATTTTTTTAAACTTCAATTATTTCGAAAAGTAAATGTGCCGGACCCCTTAATCCTCATATTATTTTGTCCAATTTTACAAGAGGTATATACATTCAAACGTTGTGTCATTTGAAAACACCCTGTTCATTGAAAAATGGCTTCTTGTTATAGCAGGTATCGTTATAATTTTTCATATGCCTTTAGCACATGCAGTATCGTATTTCATCCATAAATAAGTTGTGGGATCATGTAGAACTGCTTCATCAATTTGATCTCCATCTCCTTCGGTCTGTCCATCATCTATGCTGTGGTCTGGTTGCTTAACCTTTTCACACTGACCTTCAATGTGCAGCTTGTAGAAAAGCTTTCTTCACACTTACAGGAAATGTGCCGGAGTCTCGAGTCCGGTGCAAGGTTTAGGCTAAACTCAGACGGACCACATCGATGCGTCACGACAACTCCATAATTGTGATTGTTAGTGGGCGGAGGTCGTGGTTATATTAAAAATGCATTAGAATTAGAGCAGTACTCAAACGAACAACTTCTTGTCGTTGATCTCAGGGACGGTCAGTACCTGTGGGCGGTATCGCCGACAAAATTGTCGTTGATTAGCTGCCCGACGGTGTCGACCGACCAGATCGGATATACCAAGACTTGGTCTGTGAGCAATCTGATTTGTCGTGTCTACACACGACCATACTTAGTCCGCGAATTGTCAAAGGATCGGATCCTGCACATACGCTGTCTTCAAATTAGTTGGTAGATATTTGAAAATTCGACATACTGGGTCGTGCGACTCCGTATTTTAAGCTGGTCTAAAATACCTCGTCAGTCGGTGTAATCCTTTTTGTACAAAATGGACGAAAAAATTGCTCTCATGGGTTTAGGTATTTTAAAAATTTGTCAAAAGGATAATAGAAGAAAGAAAATAACAAAATGGGTCAAGAAATGGCTTTCAGACCGAGGAAAATATGGTCATATGCCTTTAGTACGGGAATTGAGACAAACCGAACAAGATGATTTAAGGAATTACTTAAGAATGACAGGTCCAATTTTTGATGAGTTACTAAGTAAGTTGAAATGTAATGTAAAAGATTGTTTGAAAGAAATGGTACCACAAATATTTTAGGTTTATTATTTCAAGACTTAAAGAAATAAGATACTGTTATGCGTGAATCAATTTCTCCTGAAGAGCGGCTAATTGCTACTTTGTGTTATTTAGCTACAGGGCAGTTACATCATTATAATGTTTGCTTTTTAAAAATTGTATCAAATCTTCGTATGCTTCTCTTTTTAAATTCTTATTTATGTAATCAGCATCTTTAATTTTCCACAAACATGGCCTTTCCCTATATAATTCTATAAACTCTGCTACTATTTCTTTTGTCCACTCCATTGCACCCCAAAATTCAAACCAACAGACGAGCTCAACGACTGGATCCTTTCGTTAGTTGCAAGTACAAAATTTGACTTGTAACGACTTGATCCTTCACCGATGACGTATTTCACCGACCAGATCCGTCGTTCAGCACTAACGTGCGTTCCCAATATGCCAAATTAAACAGACACTGTCTGTCACATACCATGTCGTGCAAAATATCGCTTCGTGTATGGGAGCCTATTGTGGTTCAATGCAAAATACATGGACGACAGACCGCCTTTGCAATGCGACAACTGGCCACTTCTCGTTTCGATCTCCATACTAAAACTGATGAACTCTACCGAACACCATTGTCCTTAATTGAAGTCGTCTTCAACGACAGATGACAACAAAAACACAAACTTGTCGCGTCGCTATGGTCCGCCTGAGTTTAGCCTTAATGTGGTTTGCACTGGAACAGGACCACTTCTAGTTCTTTTCCATCTCCCCTCTTTGCAGTACAGTACACGTCGGAATCATATTTTCGTGGAATTTGCATACAAAATTTATGTTCTTATAATTATTATCAAATTTCCGCGAAACTTATTATTTTCAACTTCTACCACGTGTTATTACCAAACGGTTCATCCGTTAAAAAAATCTGAATAATGAAATTTGTGAAATATTCTATGAACCTACTTTTTTTTTTCTATGAGAGGGTTATCCACAGCAATCCAACAGTTTCTCAGTTATATACTAAAAGTCACCAAAAATATTGTATTTTCCTACTTTTTTGCTTCTTTTTCCACTGTTACATCACGAAATTTTGTTAGCAAACCTTATATTCGGATTCAGCACCACAAAAAACAAATGAAACAAAAAAATTGAAGCTACTCCAAAACACAATTCAACTGGATTGTCAATACAGTAAATAGGTACGTAATTGCCGATAAAATTGAACTGCTTCGCGAAATTGAGAAGTAATACCTGCAGTTATTTCGAATTATAACATATAAACTGCCAATTTTACTGTTGATTTAACAGTGGCCTGAATATGTTATTAATCGCAGTATAACTTTATAGGAGTCGCTTGAAATTATAGCGTAATTAGACAAGTATCTATCCAAATGAATGCGTAGCTGTAGGGGAGATCGGGGCATTTCAGGGCAGCGTAATTACAGCTATTTTAGCTGACGGTAGGATGGTCTAATATTGAAGTGGAAATTGTTGCCTTATAACTTCTGTGTGAAAAAACGTGCTATTCCGGCTTATGTTATTCCGAAAAATACACATACTTCTGATCTATTAAGTAAAATGTTTACGTTGACGCTACGTGTGAAGTATTTCGCCGAGTACCCACACATCTACCGATGCTCTGATAACTTTATTGTTAGTTCGAAAAAGATGGACTATAGTTTTTGTGATGAATGAGCTCCCATTAAATCAGCTGTGAAGATTTAATAAAGCTAATGCCAATATAAAATGGTTCTGTGAGGAGTGTATGGATATTGTGAATGAAAAACTATTGAAACCTCTGTGCAACAATGAAGAGGACAAATTGAATGAAATATTTGAAAATACCAGTAAGCTAGTTCAAACACTGGAAGAATACAACCAGGCAAATACATGGGAAGAAATTCATAGAAGAACCATCAGAAAAAGTAGCGAAAGAGCTGCTCAATGAACAGGAACAAACTACGCAAAGGATACCGAAACAGCTCTGCATATACTATGCAACTGTGAGTCGCTGGACCACAGAAGGCAGAAACTGTATGGCAGAACCCAAATGACTCCAGAAGACTTCTACAACCAACCAGCAAAGAGCTGATACAGGGAACGGATTGGCTGAATAGGTTGTAGTCAGAACACGAGGAGTATCCACAATAAGCCCAGGAGGCTGAGGTGGTACCGGCGAAGGGACGACTCCTTAGAAAAACAAAAAAAAAGACAGCAGTAAGATGAATAATGAATTAGCTATGTAAGTGAACCCAGCGGATTTATCAGTAGCAATACCGAAGGTAAAGCAAACTTCTCAAGGCTGTCTTGTCATTTATTGTAATGATAAGGATTTCCTGGAAAAACTGAAAACAACAGCAAATCAACTTGGCAATGAATATTAAATAAAGTTGGGTACCACGTATTAGAATTATTAATGTTATTGAAGAAGATCTGAAGGAACTTGATCATTTTCTTTTGCAATTCATTGGTCAAAATTTCCCGAATAATATGAAAGAAGATGTAATTCGCAAAAGAAAGATAGATATAAATCAGATATAAATCAGATATGTTCCACTGCTAATAACCCTTAGTGGTTGATGCAGTTTGATATTAAAATAAAAAAAAAAAAAAAGATATAAATCTGTCTATAATATAGTTAGTTATGCAAAAATCGTTGAAGCTTTGAGGAGTCTTCATTACCGGAAATACGGCAACCGTGCTGAACAATGTAATGCCCAGTTAGTATGCCCTTACTACAGATAAGAAGATTGATAAATATGCACTTATTGTAGATTTGCTGTCGATGTTTAAAAAAAAATTAGTTGTTATCTTTGTCTTGTCTTTAATACCAAATGTCCAAGCTACTTATAGCATATCTTTCAGAATGGAGAGATAGTCAATTATTAATAGCAATAACATTCTACAAATAACGGTTAGTATGTCTCAATAGTCCAGGTGAACCACACATTTTATTTAATTGGAACAACGTATAAGTGATTTTGCCCCAGTGGTAACTGACACACACAACTGAAAATATAGATCAATCTGAATTTCGTATCAAGGATAATAAACCCAGCAAGTGGATACACTGGAGAGGTAATTATGTATCTAAAAAATGGCTTTCAGTATACCGACATACAGAGGGCGCCTTCCAGGCACAATATCAGAGCGCACCCAAAGGGCGCTTGATATAGTGAGTGGTTGGTGTAGGGAGGAAGAACTGGCAGTGAACCCCCACAAAACTACAATGGTACCGTTTACAAAAAAGAGAAAATTGCAAGGTCTATAAAAGCCGCAAATTAACGGAGTGGAAATTTGCGAAAGAAGTTAAATACCTACCTAGGGGTGATATTTGACCAAAAGCTCACATGGAACTCCCACATTGAAAAAACCACACACAAGGCCAGAATCGCCCTTGGAAGGTGCAGGCAAATGTGTGGAAAAAATTGGGGTTTAAATCCCAACATTACCAAATGGTTATACACACAGGTTGTGAGGCCAATGATAACCTATGGATCAGTTGTCTGGTGGCCCAGGACACTGCAGATTGGAGCGCAGAGGCAGCTAAGTGGTATTCAAAGGCAGGCCTGCCTAAGTATCACGGAAGCCATGAAAACGACTCCGACCGCGGCCCTTCTCCGATAAGCCAAGAACACGGTAAGGTCTACAAAGAGCTATATGAAGAAATAAAGTTAGATCCAATACTGGGAATGCCAACGGATCAGATTGCCCCACAATATAGCTTTGAAAACGACTATACAGTTTACATTCCAGAGAGAAAGGACTGGGAAGCAGGGCCTCCTATAACAGCGAATCTCAACTGGTACACTGATGGCTCGAAAACAGACTCCGGAGTAGGAGCTGGAATATATGGGGTACAAGAGAAGATCATGATCTCTCTAAGCCTAGGGAAACATGCTACTGTCTTTCAGGCAGAGGTACTGGCAGTGCAATATTGTATAGAAGAGTTGATGAGACAGGAGGTCGATAACCAAAGAATCGTCATCTACTCCGACAGCCAAGCAGCACTTAAGGCGATACGCTCATATAAGATAACATCAAATCTGGTGTGAGAGTGTCGAAAGGACCTAGCATGGGTACCAGGCCACCAAGGAATAAAAGGCAATGAAAAGGCTGACGAATTAGCCAAGCAGGGAGCAACGGAGGTCATGATAGGACCAGAACCTTCCTGTGGAATTGCAAAATGCCTAAGTAAAGAGAGCATCCACAAATGGATAAACAACCAGGCGTTGCGCTGATGGTATGAAACCCCAGGACAAAGACACGCAAAATCATTCCCTAAAAGCCCTTCGACAAAACTGTCACACGACCTACTAAGTCAAAGTCGGGAAACGACGAGGATGATGGTGGGAATGCTGACCAGACATTGTAGGCTGAGGAAACATATCCACACAATTGGCCTTGCGGATGACAGCCTATGCAGGTTCTGCCAGGAAGAAGAAGAAACCGCGGAGCACATACTCTGTGAGTGTGAAGGCCTAGCAAGGGTGCGGTTTCACTTATTCGGAGAAGAAAAACCGAGGGCAAAGAGCTACGCAAAGTAGGCGGTATCCAGGCTATTAGGTCTAATAAAAAGATTAAAGTTAGATATTGAGCTCTAAATATAGGGAGGACCACAATAGATCTGCAAAGGTCGCTGTGGGATAGGACAAAGAGCCACTCCAATTCTAATCTAATCTAATCTAATACTGACATACAGATATTTATATTTAGTATCAATAATAAATACTGGTGTTCATTGACTAGTCTATTGGTGGTAAGAGTGTAATAATGCGGGGAGTATATTGTAGATGTTCAAGTGGTTGTTGTGGTTAATTTTTAGATTCCTTTCAAGATGTTTTAGATTTGGATATGATCAATTCTGATGATGTTATCATTTTCTTTTGTTATTCTAAACTAAATCCTAATAATAATATGAATTCATGAGTATTGTTCAGTCAGCTGGCTTCAAACAATTAGTACAGAAACCAACAAGAATAACTTCAAATCACTGTTAGATTCAATCAAAACCAACTGACCAATTTCCAATTTAACAATACGGATAGATAGAGATATCGAATAAATTTTAATTGGTGAGTATTGGGATTACAACTCTTTCGAAGTTGACGTTTCATATTGAAATTTTTTTTAAGATATTGAATCGGCTCTAAATAATCCAGGAACGTAAATATGTTGGAGGTGAGTGTTGAATTAATGTGGAAGTCAGACAAATGTTGAAGTAGAGAGATCTACTGAATGAGACTTTACTGATAGTCTAGTCAATTCTAAAAGAATTAAGAAAAAACGATATACGGAAAATAATTTGCAATCTAAAGAGTAAGGCCACAGGAGATGACATGCTGATCGTGAAATTACTGGAAAATAGTTTTTGTGTTGTTGTGTATCCCTTATTAAATCTTATTAATAGATGGAAGCAAACTAGTTTCGTGCCTAGTGAATTAAAGTGTACCTATATACTCGTAGTAATATTGTTCCAGTTTCAAACCAGTCTGGTTTTAGAAGACATCATACCTGTGTAATGACCAGTCGGCTAGTTTCTAACAACTGGGAAAAAGAAATTGACGAGGCAAAAATTTAAGCTTGCGTATTTGTTGATTGAAAAGAGCCTTTGAAACTTTACCACAGGGTGGTGTACTGAGACCGTTATCATTTATATTGTATATTAATTATTTATACCAATACTCACAGCATTTTTCCGTTAATTAAATTCCTTTGTCGATAATACTTTGATTTCTGTTTCTGGTCAAAAGTATTTGGAACTGGTGAATAATATGATGTTAAATGAACAAAAAAATGTTCGAATACATGTAGTAAATAACATTTTTATAACGTCAGGGGAGGCCATTGAAATTAATAATAGTTTAGTCGAATACATAAATGGAATGGAATATTAAGGAGTTACATTAGATCCTCAGCTTAAATTTCATGAACCTGATGATTTCTTGTGTAAAAAATGGGGAAAAAGTTGTATATCGATTTAGAGTTAGTACTCTGGTCCAGAAGACTGGTGTACATTACTATAATTTATTCACATTTTATCTATTGTATGTCTCTGTTAATATCTTGTTCCAATCAAAATATTCATAGAATGTTTGTCCTTCAAAATAAAGAAATATACATCCTACTTCGCACAAACAGATATACTTCAATGAATATAATGTTGAAATAATTAAATCTTTTAAATGTGTCACAGCTCATATGGGAGTCAAAATTGTTATCAATTCATCAAATCGTGCTTCATCGTATTTTAATACATATTTGAATAAATGATCTTCCTATATGAATAACATCTCACGAACAAAAGATAATTTCCAAATTGAAAGATCCAACTCTACACTAATATAGGAAAAATTATTTATATAAGGCTTGAGGTTGTATAATTGCTTACCGTCAAGTGTCAAAACTTCTCCAACTGTGAAACACTTCAAGTCACTACTAAGAAAAATGTATTTCGTGTATTGATACCTGTAATTCCTTCTGAGAAAATTTGTTATATGAATTATGTTTATTATGTAATAGCTTATTTCATGCTAAATGAATTTCATTATATATTTATTCTATTCTAAGTTTTGTGTTAAACATTCCAAAGTGTTATCATATGATTATAATAACCGAATACCTACTAACGAAGGTAACAGTCAGACATGTTTGTTCTATTAATGCGCATGGGACAAAGCGGGGAACATTTCATTTGGTCCCCACTATGCTCATATTATTTATTGTATATATTTTTGTTTATCACAAAACAATGGTTCGTGAGTGTGAGTGAAGGACAGATTATTCCTGGTCATTGGAACCAATCAAGAAAGTTAACGGAGCGTTCAAAAGGTGAATCGGATAAGATTATGACAAGGAAAATGGAAAAAATGCAAAGTAGCTTTGAGTGAACTTAAATTTGTATCCTCTGACGTTGAACAAAATGCTCTGTGGGTACCTAAAATAATAGCCTCAGCACAATAATGCCGGAAGAGCAGTCGTTTGGCACATTGCTCCTGTTACGTGGAGCAAGATAAAGATGATAACAACGTATCGAGTTTATTGGGTGTTTTCTTTGACAGTCTGTTCAATAAAATTATTTCTCCAACAATCTGTACGATTTTCTTTGACAAACAATCTATACCCTTCAATTGCACCACTAAGTACCCTATGGTTCTTCTAACGAAAATATATTTTACAGATTATTTAAAAATTTAGCAATAAAATGATAATGGCAAATGATTGACATGCCATTAAGCAGTTCCAATCATTAACCGTATTCTCAACAATAGAATGCCGCATTACTAACCGAGTCACCTCAAGTACCTACCCCAAAATGTCCCAGTCTCCCCTACATCCAAATAATATAAATCGACAGTACACTGTTTATCACTGTAGTTTACAGCATATTATGCTTTATAATGAGGTATTATGTTCTGTTTACAGAGGAATCATTTTAATTAGTTATTTTCAAGGGCAGCTAAAAAAAATTTTGAGTTCGTTCCAAATTTCCCAAATTGTCTAAAATCGTCAAAAATCGAATTTTCCCTTTTTTCCATTTTTTTTTTCATTACAGTATCATTTTCAGACCTAAAAAATTAGTTTTTGTACAACTGTCATTAAAAATGACACTTTTAATGATAGCAAACAATGTTAAAAACGATTGTTTACAT
>CAJUYI010003852.1:0-15123 GCA_910591695.1 Galerucella pusilla | reverse complement strand
ATAGAAAATGAATGTCGACAATTGAATCCAGCCGTATTAAGCAATGTGAGAGGGGCATTTCAAAATAGATTATACCATTGTATGGAAGTGAATGGTACTCATTTTGAACACATATTGTAACTTCATAATAAATAGCACAGTTAAAAAGATTAAAGAGTTTGAACTGTTGTACAACCCATTTTAGTACAGGCAAATAAGGTGAAAGTAAATAATAAGTAAAATTTGTGCTCTTATAAGAAAAATTGTTTATCTCATAAACTAACCACTTTAACCTACAAGTATTATACATTTTTGAAATCAGCTCAAAGAGGAGTATCCAAATTTTACATTAAAAATATGAAAAGTAATTTGAAAAAATAAAGGGGATGCTGCTAGGGGTGAGGGGGTGGCTTTTCCAGATTTGAAGATTTTATGAACATCATTATCATTTTAAAGTAGCTAGTGCCAAATAATGATACCCTTTCAAATTACCCTCAATGAAAAAGGGACTATGACACACCAATCCCTGTCCAAACTACAACCTCTTGAGGATATTTCGAGTGTTCTTCTTTCCAGTGAAAACTTTCCGTTGACCAGTAGCGGCAATTTTTCCAATTAGTATAACCGTTTAGTGAGAGATTAAGTGGAGTCGATACATACATACAACTTATTCACGTTTTATTCCATATTTATTGATTGAAACTACCTATGCAATAATAATTGGTTTTTACAAGTGAAATCTGCACTTATTCTGTAGGTGCATTTTTTCTGTAGGTGCATTTTTTCTGTAGGCGACTTTCGAATAAACTATCAACGCTTGTAATGATTTCCATTTAATTCGGCGATTTAATACCTTATACCCGCCACTGTCTGAAGAAACCCAAAATCAAATTCAAAATAAACATTACGGAGATGACGACTAAATCGTTAAAATTTATGTAGACGTCAAAAATGTAATTTATATCCGTAATACAACCAATTACAGCTTTTTCTATTAGTTAACCTCTTAAAAATGATATCTTCCACTATACCGACGCTATCCTAAATCACAGACTTTAAACGTGTGCACCTGGAGATTAGAAATGTCATGTCACTCGCAATTTAGCAAAAGCATCCAAAGTATCCGGCTGCCACTGCATTCCCAAGTGCCATTAAAATTTTATCTTTGATCAAAATGGTCTTTGTTAATGTTTAGTTACAGCTTGTGGGATGTTTTAGCGGCTGTTAGGGCCAGATTGATCGCTTTTAGGTTCGAATGTAAAAGCCGTTTAAATGAAATTATTTCTTGATAAACAATTTTCCTTCAACAAAATGTATATGAAAATAAAAATATTGCTTTTAATTCCAAAGCTAGTGGAAGATAAAATTTAAACGTTAAAAATCTATTTTCACGGACCCATTAGTCAAATCTATATTGGTTACCATCAATTGGAATTCAACGATTAAGACTGTATCTTGAACGTGACCACATCGTAATAATTAAGTTTTGGATGTGATCCAAATCTACTAATGGACTCTATATAAACATTATGTTTTCTGCATTTTTCATAGGAGTGGAAATATCCTTTTGACACTAAAGCATGGTCAAGAGTTTTGTATTTTTTTTATCTGTGAACAAACGCCCCACAATAAACATAAGAGTTCTTGTATTTCCAAATTCCAGTCAATTGATAAATTGGTGATCCTAAAACTCTCCTGTAGATTTTTTTATCCACCCAACCTGATTTACCTTCATTCACCTATGGAGCTATCGATCTTTGGAGATGATGCTATTTAATCAGTTTCTTTACATATCAACAAAAACGCTACCTACAAACTTCAAACTAGTTAAATTGTATAGCCTTGTAATGATAAATCTACTGCAAGTTCAAAGTAGGAAGGGCGGCGGGTGAGTTTGATTAAACTTTTTGTGTACCAATATTTTGACCAATTTCACATCAATAAATATAAGGTATTTTCCCAAGAAAATGTGCTCTCGTTGTTTTGGTATACTGTGGTACTACCCTGACAGTGCAGTGACGTACTGGAAGGCGCCCACAGAAGAAAGCACAAAGAGCCTAATAAGGCCTAGATGCTCTGGAGCTGCCCTGTCCGCACAAGGTCTGAGAGATTATTGAAGTTAATATCATTTGTTCGATATAACGCTCCTGTAAGCTTAACCAACTGATACATTGAGAGTATACCCACATCAATAAATGATTAAGCCCCAAATTTTGGTATGTTGGAATTATATAATAGCCCAAAGTGATATTTATCTAGAGTTTTAACTGTGTAAATATTAAAATATTATTCAAGCGAGTTTTCATGCAACACAAACTGATTAATTATCAACGCTTTTAGCAAAGTTAATCAATTATTGAACATCAGTTTAGCACGATCGTTTTAGTTTTGTGTTAGGTTTTTTTATACTCTTTTATTTTCACAACATGCACACAATTCCCAGAAATAGATGTTTTTACGTACAAAAATCGATGATTGGCAATGACGGAGAATGGTCACGCGTTATGTGGTTGTAGTACGTGTGATGGCATAATGCTATTACTTTTTTGAATAGTTTTTTAACAAGCTTGATCTGTGAAATTGGATAAACATTTCAACACCCACACATTTGTTATTATGGTGCACAAATGACAATTTATTTGCGGAGAAACATAACTTTGGGGAGATACAAATCTATGTCTGGTTCCGTATCGTCACTATTATTATCACTTACTCATTCGATGCAGCAGTTATCCTGACGCGGATATTCACTAACAATTCCATGTGTCATAATAGTTGCAGAAACGTTTTCGACGCAAATATTATGAAACAACAATACTCTCAAAAATGTTTTGAATTCAATCGAAAAACAACGGAAATTGGCACCATCTTATGAAATAATATCCTTTCAAGTATCCCATAAAGTCTTTTGTGGTTATGAGAAGATACCAGCAGGATAAAAAATTTCAACAGGAGCCTTAGCATGTTTTTCTAAGTATTCCATATTCCGTTATGCACGTGTGTATGAATGTATATTCATTGGGATTGACATTCACTGAGACCTAATAGATATATGGGGCTCTGTCTCAGATACTCATCGCTCCTTTAGTCCTATATCCCGGAGGCATTTTAGGATATCTGCAGGCTTCAACTTGAGAAAATGTCCCACTTTTATCCATAAGTCTTCTAGGTGTTGTGCCCTAGGATTCTGAATTATGTATGGAGGTTTCTTTCGCCATGCTACAAAATCTATATTATTTTTCCTTTTTCAAGTGCCCAATTAGGCGACAATGTTCTATTAGGATCTTTGTTAAAACTCTCAGTGCAGTTCGACTCGTGCATTTGTTCTTAACAAGTTGTAGGCACCCAGAACAATCTTTGATTGTCTTAGCTCTACTAGATTTCCCAATGGTGAGATCTCCTTTTTCCGGCTTTACCTATATCTTACAATATTACCTTGGAGCTGCTACCTCAAAAGGGTACCGGTCCCCAAAAGGGTGTTCGAGTCCCCTTTTTTGCTAGTTCATCTGCTTATTTCATTTCCTTCTATTCCAGTATGCCCTGGAATCAACAGCAAGGTGACCATATTGTTCTCGTCTAGCTCATTAAGCTTGCCCACACCATTTTAAAACTTATTACACAAGAATTCAGTGCTTCAATAGATGCTTGATTATATCCAGCACTTTGCCTTCCATATCCTCCATCAATATTGAACTGGGCACACTTAACAGATACTTTAGGTTTCTCCTAAGTTTCCAGAGTTTTTGGTTCCTGATGTTACCTATTATTGATTTAAAATAATAAGGCAAGATAAATTGCAACGGCGACTCAATGTGGAGAGCACCTCAGGTGTGAATTCGGAGACCAGACTAATATCAATTCAGGGAGTAGTCTTACCGGTTCGCGGGTAATCCTACTTTATTTAAGGAATTGAAGTTATATTGAAGTTAATAAGATAATAAATGAAGTTAAGAAACCAAATGAATTTAATAAGTTAATAAATCAAGTAAAGAAATGTTATTAAAGTTAATCAAGAAAGGTAATATAAATATAAAAGCAAAAATCACAAAAGGAAAAGCATATACGTAAATGCAACTTACCATTCACATTGAATGCACTTTAAAAAAAAAGTTTGAGGTAAACCTCTTACAATAATTAAAAATTGACCTTATCGGTTCATGGTTCACAGGAGAAAGAAAGCTTATTCCACCTACTCGCTATTAAATTATTGAACTATGCGATGAGCAATCGACATACGTTGTATATTCCTTTCCTGTTCACATGCTCCGCTTCGAGAAAGAATTCACATATTAATAGTGAGTTCTTAATTTCTATCTATAGGAGAGAAGAATTGAAATATTTGACCAATATCAGTGTATATTGATCCTCACCAACGGAGATTATCCGTCGCACATTAAATGTAAAAATTTTGCCTTTCAGCGGTGATCGGTGCTACAGGTTCTCGACGAGAATCACATGTTGGTAAGAAAAGGACTGGCTACTCGCCGTCCGGTAGATATTTAAATATTCCAATGATAGTGGTCAAATATAACGTTACACTGACCCATTCCTTCCATGCATTTAAGCCTTCTGAATGGCATTATTTGCAAATATGGTAATCGTATTTGGATCCCATGCTCAATTTCGTAACAAATTTCTTTTCCATTATACCATCTTGTGGCACATATTGCGCTATCGAGTTCACATAATAATGTTTTTGGTGTGCGTCATCGATTGTTAATCTCCTTCTAGCACATTACGTTGGAAGTAATGGAAAAAGGCGGGTCTGTGATTAATCATTATTAGAAATTCACAATAATAAACCGTCTGAATGTATTACAAACATTAACTCCAATCTTTTACATTTAAAATAGGATTCAGACAAACCTTTCGTAGCGGCAATGTGTCTTAAGTCTTTTTCTAATGTCCCACAAACAGTTCTCGTCAGGTCTGAACTTTGTTGTTTACTGTCAATTATTATTTATGAGAAGTTATTATTAATCTTATTGTTTCATTCATTTAAATATGTCTAGATACACAGAAAAACATTGGCAAGTATTTTCAGTTAGAAAACGGAGCTGGTAATTATTCATTCCATAGCCTTTTCGAATTAGGCTGAATACGATCCTGATGATTTTATTTATCAAATTTAAGGTTAGCTATATGTCAAAATAGCAAATAAAATGAGCGACATACCGAAAACCCGGATATACGTCACAAACGATGACTCACACCAAAAAGGCTATTGAATGTAGTATAGAATATAGTTGCCCATTCTCTTCATCACTTGTATTAAACCAACAAACAGCAGTTTTATAACAGTTATTTATGCAACAAGTGCATAAAGTGCATAAAGTGCTAATTTCTTAAGAATGAGAATGCGATTTAGATTTCAATAGTTTCTAATTTATCCCAAGAATTTGAGTTCCTTTCAATATTATCCCTCTCATCATGTCTTTACCATTTTGTCCTATAGATGTTTCGAAATAATTGAAGCTTGATACAATTCCAGACTTGCAATTTTTTATTTTCAAGTAAGTAGCATTGTTTTTTTCCTCTTTACCCACTCGCATATATCTTGTTTTGTATTCATTAATTCGTAGTACGAATATGCCTCTGCATCTAGCTTCTTTTTTGATTTTATTAGACTTTTCTTTCGTATGGCCACTATGGTGAGGTCGACGTCAACGTCAATATTAAGCAATTAACTAGGTCTTGTTCCCTACAGTATTTTTCTCGTTCAATTTTGCATTCCTATAAATTGATTCAAGCACTAGGTTAAACAGTGTTGGAGGAATTCGAACTTCCTGCTCAAGACCTTTATTCATTTCAAATTATTCTGACATTTCCCCTTGTGATTTTACTTCCCCTTCAGTGTTTGGTATGGTCATTTCCACCAGTTTCAAAGGAACTTATAGTTTTTGTTTTATTGGAAAAAAAATTGTACTACATTGGAAAAACGTTGATACTATTTCTTGTAATCAATTAACCCAATATAAAGTGAATGAATTTATATCAAAAATTCACCTGTCTATTTTATTATAATCAATAAGCTGGAAATCAGTGGTCACCTTATTACATGAACAACTTGAGGCATTTATCAACTGATTCTTCACTCTATGAGCCTTAATTTTGTTTTTATCGAAATATTTTTGTTCTAACTAGTGATAAGTGTCCGAAGTTTTGTTCAAGAGATAAGCTGATCCTTTTCAGTATAATGGACAGCTGTTAAATTTTAAAAAGAGATGAGAATATTTTATTTGGGGTTCTGGAATGTATACATTTTTCTGAAAAATTGAAATGGAAATACTCGAATTAAAGCTTTGTATTACGATTGCAGTTATACTTTGAGCAAAACATTGCAAAATTCTGCTTTTTCAAAGGGTTTTTGAAAAAATAAGTTTAGTGGAAATTGATAAAAGGAAACACGAATTGAAACAATGGAGAAAAATAATATAAAAATTGCAGAATCTGTTTACTTAATTATCGCCTGCTTGTTATCGAAACTATAAAATTCATGCATCAACTCATAAGTAAACAACATACACTAAGCATTCATCCAAAAAACTCCATAACACAAAAAACACATCACAAAAACAAATTGTTATAACTTAATCTTGTACATCACTCTTGTGGTTTTCTGTAATGATTTAGTCATAGAAATACACAAAGTCCTTTTTTATTCCTCCTTTATTATTTATATATATATATATATATATATATATATATATAAAATGCATGAGACAAAATTTAATTGGCTTGTTTTCCTACAGCTTTCAGACACAAGAAATATTCATAAATTTCAAGTTGGCAATTCTGTAGTCCTCTGATGAGTTAGATTCAACCCAATCTCTAACAGTACTTTTTACCATTGACACTCTTTGATATTTGAATCATTTGAAAGTTTCAACATACACAAAAAGCAGTGTAACTGTCATGGGTAAAACTTCTCGTTTGTCTGAGGGCCTGTTTCCTAGTAATTCAGTGAAGCCGACTTTATAAAAAGGAAGCTTTCATGTTAAGTGTCCTTTCCAACTTAAATAAGGTGGACTTAGTTTCAAAAATATGTTATAGTTGTCTTTATTAATTTTTCTTCATTGTTTCATTCTATATAAGCTTTGTTGTTGAAGTGCTGTACTACCCTTTTATTCGTTACAAATTAAAACACACCACTTCAAGGTTCACTATTAATTTTATTGAATTGATCGTTTTTTGAACCTGAAACAAAATATCACATTTCTTTCCATTCCAGCCCTTAGCTCTTGAAAGGTGTCATATTTAAAACTCCCTTTCCCTTATGGTGTAGAACTCGGCTTCGTATTACAAAGTCACTTCAATATTTTTATTTGTTTTGATACAATGACTTCAAAAGCACTTGAATGCAAATATATTCACCCTTAAAGAAGACTGTAATCGAATATCTCTGTAATATTATAAAATAAAAACGGTCCTGTGCATCTGCATCAAATGGACGATGCGTCATATCAAATGACCGAAAATGATACGATAGGGATCTAGAATATGCCTTCGCTGCGTTTAATTTCTGTTTTTGATTAAAAGCGGCACGATCGTTTTAATTACTTTTGACGTAATGTCAAGTCTTCATGTTCACAAATGTCTATGAACAACAGCCGTTTGTATCAACAATGTAATTGAATTATATCGGACGGACTGGGCTGCTTTTAATTTTGACAAAGGAATGCGCTGTGATAAGCCCATAAATGAATAAATGGATGAAAAGAATAATAAGCCATTGAAACCAAACATTCCAGTTTAAAGACGTGTAACTCATGCAATCGTTATAGTGTCGTGTTACAGATTTAGGAATTTTCTCATATTTTATAGTACATCAATTTTGTAATTGAAACGTGGCCTATTTCTCAAGCTTCGACTGTGGATTTCACATTTCGCACGACCTATACTTTGTTCAAATTTCATTAACACCGAGTTAATCTGGGATTGACATCACTTTGGTATTATGGATATTATTATTCCAGACTTTGAAGTCAATATCAAACTTTCGTGAGTACTAATGTTTTCCAAAGAAGTGGCAACGAAGCAATGGAATAGCTCTCCACAGTTATCACGAAGAAACCAACACTTAGAGTCAATCCAGAATCACAAATGTTAGCATAAATTTGCTTCTCGGAATGAAAAACAATAACATATGGCCACAATTAATAACAACCAACCATACCACAGCCAGCTAAACTGGGATGAGTTGGCAGCATGTAGTAAAAAACGAACGTCAGTGTGAAACGCAGAAGGATCTAGATCTTATATAGAAGCAGAAGCTGGAGTTCACGCTGCACTGTTCATGCTACGTTTGGTAGGCTGGCATCCATAAATATGCACTGAACTCGGAAACTATTAAAACATCGGAAACAATGAAACAATTGAACAGGAAACATGAAATGAAAGTGCGTCCTAAATTTTACTATCCACGTGATTCTGTTCACATCGAGCGTGAATGAAATCTAAACAGAGTGTAGTAGTTTCCGTTTTGTTGCTTTCTGTGACCTGTTTACCATATCTGTCTGCTCCTCAGTTGCTGTGGAATGGAGCCAACTGTAACTGTAACTGTAACTGTAACTGTAACTGTAACTGTAACTGTAACTGTAACTGTAACTGTAACAAATTGAACATCAAAATTGAAAAAAGGAATGCATTCTGTCTTTTGTGATGCAAAAAATTAGGATGTATTGGGATGACCTAGGATGGGAACCCAAAAATTATTCGAGAGTGTCTTGAGGGGTATCCTTGAAGCTGCGCTCACCGCAGTAATATATTAATAAGGACGGAAAAAGATAAGCTGCAGCCTAATCAGACCTCGACCAGAAATTGAAGGATAGATGTTAGAACAGTTGAAACAGGTAGATAGACATTTAAAGTCTTAGATGCACTTTTCAGAATTGAGTCTTGATATAATGCATAGAGTTTGCGGTTTAGATGAAGTAAGTTGATAGAAGCTCGAACAAACAAGCTGGAGTTGGAGTTACCACTGCTGCTCCGACATTATTTGGAAACTTTGAGGTACCAGTGTGTATCTGCTACTAAGTGGGGGACATTTCCAGTATGCTCCCGGGACTAGCTTTCATCAGGCTACTGTCCACAAAACATACATTTAATGATGAAAAATTGTGATGAAAGTTAAGCTGGTCAATCTGAGAACTAGCAGAAAAGCTTCGTAACTTTTGATTGGAACGGAAGATAAATATCCTTGAGAGTGTTATAGCCACATCAATGGCGACGACCCAGGCATTGCGACATCTTCGTGTAGTGTAGTGTAGTGCTTGCCCACTATCTGTATACAAACACACTTTTATTTCTACCGGAAACAGTAGCTATGTTCATATAAAGACTCATTGTGTCACTGCTGTTTCACAAAGTTACATTTCACCATAAGTTCATCATTCTTGGATACTAATAATTGGAATACTAAATATACTGATAACAATTTCAAACCAGCTTGGCTCGTCAACTTAATATATTTTGTTTAGTTAGTAGTTCTCTTGATCTTAATTCAGAGCCCTTCTTGAATAATTTGATGAAAGTGAAAGTAATTTATCACTTGTTTGTATTTACAAATAATTATCAAGCTCAGAGTGCCCAAGCTTTTGACTTTCAAAGAAAATTGGAAACGAGGGATAGAAAAAAATTGGTTGTGTCTACTGAACCTCATTTAAGCCACTTATAATGGAATTTGATGGTTTCAAGACATAAATAATTATTCCAATTATTGAGAGGTAACCATATTTTATAGTGTAACTTCATTATACAGCGTGCTTCTAAATTTATGCGACAAAACTCAGGAGGTGATTGTAACACAAAATACTCTATTTTCCAATTCCATAATAATAATTGCCAATTCCTATTAAATCGTATGTCACTCTTGATACTTTTATGAGAGAAGTTTATTATCATGTAAATATTCCCATAAAGTTATTTGATATGTAATTGGTACATGTTGTATGAGAATATCTTGAATGTAATAGCATTATAGCATGAATAAATAAACTATCTATCTATCTATACCTTTTTTTGACGGGTGAGTGAACTCAATGTTCTATCTCTGCGCATCAGGAAGTATGGGACTCAAGACTATGCCCACCTACCCACCAAACCTCACCTCTATTCTTGACCATTATTTGATCCGGAACCGCCAATGACATTACTTCTGAACAAAATGGAAGTCTGTCTATCGCTGCTGCCTCAATCTCTTGTCAGAAATTTTCGTCTTGACTATTTTTTCAATCATTTCCATCACTACATTCCATTATACCTGACTATACAATAATAGATTTGCCGTATTCTGTTCCGTGACATCAACCTTCTTTGGCCTGTGCTCTGATTACCACCCATATTTGGAACTCAAACATTTTATGTTGCATATAGTCTGCATTTTCACAATACCAGCAAATGTTTGTGTTTTGCCTATTTTATGGGTGTGAGATCCCGTATCACGTAGTAGTTAACCTCGTCCCATTCTTTCTATCTATCTATTTATCTATCCATTCATCTATTTATACGTTACCTACCATACCCGATATTGTACGGAGCCGGCTCTGTACAAGCGATTTTGTACAAAGTCCGGAAGGGGAAGGAGAAGCAAATTTCGACTTGGTGCAAAATGACTCCTTCCCCTTCCGGGCTTCGTACAAAACAAGCCAGCTCCGTACAATATCGGGCTTGGAACGTAACATATATATCTACAATATCTATATGTATGAAACAGTGATCTCCACCGTTTGTAAGTCAACTACCGACAAGGACGTTGCCAGCTAGAGCCTGTACGACTAATGTCACCCGAAACTGAAATCTTGTGAATTGACACGTACCCGCTTACGATTGGGTGAACGATATTTGTTGTGCGATCGAAATCTGCACAATTGTGGTCAGAAGTATCAATGTCAAAGTGACTACGAACTTGTTATTATATATCACGTGCAGATTGCGTCTAAGCACTATATTATCAATGGATACGGGTGAATTGTGATAAGCAAATTTGCGAGATAAACTCCACCAGTGTGGTCGAGCTCTTAGTCACTCTCGTCAAATAATTAATTAACCTTAAGGATTTCGCTGAAAGGGAATCTGATTAAAAGATTTCCAAATTTGATTATACAACTTACTGGATAATTCCAGAGTGAAGAAGGGAATCAATGAAAGATGAAAGTGAAAAATTTGAGATTAAAAATTAGGAGTAATTGAATTTGCTTCAATGATAAATGAAATTGAAGAATGGAAGCTTTTTGATTATATTCTAAGCTCCATTTTTCACATAATCTTTACTTATTACTTTTAATATTCTTCAGAAAACTCACCATAGTTACTCAAATAAATAAATATTGTAGTTTGGGAACAAGGAACTTTCAAAAGCTCGCTTTTTAGGTGATCGAACTGGAAACTGAACAATAGTTCTTAATTAAGAATAAAATGATTAAGAAGAAAATCCATGTCGATGTTGTAAAAGCGCGAGGTACATACTACTTGTAAGTAATACATTTTAATACATTCTGCATTTCCAAATATACAGTGCTATTCAAAAGTCCATTCCCCCCCTCGTATCTTTTGAACGGCTACACTTACATCAATAAAATTTAGAGGGGGTGGAAATAAAATGTTGTAAACTTCTCTACGAATGGTAACAGGTGACGTAATACTAATAGATGACGTCATAGTGCCACTCTGGCCAATAATTTTAAATAGGACCTTATGGCAAGTGATATCTCGTTTGAAAGGCATTGACATTTGCTACATAGCCATTAATTTTGTTTGGGCTTAAACTAATTTTGACGGATAAATTAAATAAATACCAAAATTATTGGAATTATTTTTTTAAACTTAATTAATCAATTATCAACAATGGATTCTTATAGCAAGTGTTCGAAATGTGCTCCGTCTACTTCCTGACAGTAATACATCCTATAAGTAAACTCTTGTCGTACTCGTTCGAATGTGTCAGCTGAAATTGCATTGCATTCTTCAAGTACCCCCATGGGAAAAAATCTGATAGTATCAGATCTGGGGGTCTATTCTCGAATGTCGAACAAAATATGTCGAATTCGACATTTGTCGATGAAAATTGTCGCACAACTTGAAATTGTGGTATTCTCGATTGGTTTCGTCTTCCAATTCGCATGCGACATATTTTGTCGAATAGCATGAGCTGGCAACACCGATTTAACGATTATCAAATATGTTCTATGCCACTGTGACATGTGTTGTGGGTGTTATCTATGGTTGTGGGCGTCTAGTGTTTTGGTTTCTTGAACATTATATTTTTGTTTGTGAAGCTTGTGTTATTGAATTGTTGTTTGTAAGGATTACGTTGAAAACTTCAAATTATGGCATTGGAAGAAAAAAAAAGTTATTGCACACAATCCCAAAAAGAAACTCTCATCAATTTGATGAAACAAAAAGAAAACGAGCCCCTTTTATCTGGCAAATTTTCTACAACAAACCAATCTATCAAGCTAACCTTTTAAATCTGCTTTGTTCTTGTTATGATTAACCTAAAATAATCCTGTCAGTTACTGTCGAATATTTCATGTCGCGTTCGACATGAAATTGTCGATCGCTTCAAACCACTCTACAAATTATCTATCGAAAATTTTCGAATGCGACATTCGAGAATAAGGAATTACGTTTTTTGTTCGACAATGTAAAAATCTCGCATGCGACAAAATATGTCATCGTTTGAGAATAGACCCCCTGGTGACCGAGGTGGCCTTTCTATTGGACCTCGCCGGCCGATCCATCTACCTCGATATTCTTCATCCAGGTAACGTCTTACTGCACCATAATAATGTACAGGATCATCATCTTGTTGAAATGTTATTTCCATGGCCCAATTCATCTGGATTATCTTCCAGAATTCCAAGAATTAACGGCTCAATTGCATTTTGTAACATCTCCAGATACACTTCACCGCTTAAATTTGAATTTAGGAAAACAGGACTAACTATGTGGTTTCCCAAAATACCTGCCCAAGCATTGACTTTTTCTGGAAATTGGGTATGTTATTCACGAAATGTGTGAGGATTTGTGTCACCCCAATACCTAACATTTTGTGTATTCACATTTCCATTGAGGCAAAAAGTACTTTCGTCACTAAAACACATTGTTTTTGTGTAATGTGGGTTTTGACTGATTTTATTTGTCATACATTCACAGAATTCGAGTCTTCTGTCGGGGTCGTCATCTGAAAGGTGGTGCACCATTTTCAACTTGAATGGATGAAATTTATTTTTAACCAACACTCTCTGTACTGTACTTTCACTTACTTCACAGATAGATAGACGCAACTTTAGTTGGAGAGGAAGTAGGGTTTACTACCATTTCAGCAACAGCTCTCACTGTTAGTGAATTGACCCCCAGGGGGTCTATCCACTAACAGTGAGAGCTCCTACGAGAGTACACACTAATAAAGTACGCATGCGAGTTCTCTCGAAATGGCAAATTATAATATAGACCGCATGCGCTCTTTATAAATGTGTAGGAGCTCTCACTGTTAGTGACTAGTGACTTGTGTTAAGTTATTGTTTATAAAAGCTTGTATTACATGTTTGAAGATATTTTCACAGTTTATAACAATATCTCTCGTGGACAAATTGGTTTACTTTTAATATTTTTATCTTCAGCTATCTGATATCGATTACTATTGAAAGATTTGACAAATGATTGGAAATACTGATCATTTGTCCGGTTAATTTATTAATTCCTCAATTTATGTTGCATGAACAGCTGACTATTCTTAGTATAAATTCAATTCCAATCTTAAATTATTTTTAATTTAGTTTATGTTCACTTTAATATCTTCATAGCCTAATGGTTCACGGCTCTGACTTGGTTAAGCGAGGGATTTTCGACATGGGTGTCGTTTGTATAAATAATTGAAAATATAATTATGTGTCATGTGACTTTTCCATTATCCACACCTATTAGTCACACGTACGACATGTACGTCATTATACTTAAAGAAGCACACGTGAAATGTCAGCATTATCAAATAGTAGTGAACAAAAGGGTTTTCATGAACTTATTTCTCGATAGGAGATAATGTGGAACAAAGCGATATATATTTTATTGAAACATGTAATATTGGAGTCGAGTAGAAGAGAATACTTCTTTGACTATTAGAAAGATACAGCAGGTGTAAAAGAATTGAAAACTCCCCTGAGGAACTAGGACCAATGAGGTTAAATGCAAAAAAAGCTTTTGTCCGATGTAATAGAACAGGCCGAATTGACACCTTACAAATCTGTATGAATTGTGAATTGGAGAATGTGGATTCTGTGGAATCGAAGAAGAAACCTTTATGCGCATATTTCTTCAATATACGACACTACAGCGTCCCATGGCACACTCCTAGGGAATTACGGTATCCAAAAGAAAGAATTGCATAAGCCAAATTCTACCTAATAACATAATAATCGTTCAGTTCCTCTAAGATTGGGAAAATACAATAGATATCGCAAAATAATTATAATTATTCCAACGCTTCATAAGTCTTAAAAAATATTTCCAATAACAGTTACCGTTCAACTAAGAAGCAGCAGCTACTACCCGGGCTATATTCTCGACGGCTACTGAATTTCACTTCACAGTTAAGCTGTGATGAGACTTTGAAAAAATTTGACGATGGCTCACGAACTCTTTATCTGTCAATATATTCTTGAGATTTCAGTAAATGAATAAATCAATAGATATGATAATAATATTTGCAATTTTCCAATGAATTCAGGAAATACTGTCTTCTCGATTGATATACTTGTCTCATCAAGTGTAACTGATTCCTTTCAAGCTCTAAAACGATATTGGTACACATTATACGTGTCACAGATTTTGTTTAATAAAGAGCCGGATTGGTGGTTGTTAGATTCCGCGTGTTTCAAAGGTAAAGGGTTTATATCAGTTTACTGGAGATATGGTCGAGTGTTCTGGTTATAAATAGATTTTGAAATGGTTACTGACCCGTTTACTATTGATGCCACGTACGTATATTATACGCTCAATATTATATTATAATAAAATAATCTACAGACAAATCCAGTTTGCTACACACGCGATACTAAAAAAAACATACAATGAATAATGCCACCGTTTCCCACTACTACTACCACCTCATCAATCTTAACCTACATGTACAAGGGAAAATCAACG
>CAJUYI010003851.1:0-21071 GCA_910591695.1 Galerucella pusilla | reverse complement strand
AACTTACTATGGATCTACATCAAGTAAAAGCCTCATCTATTCAATCAATTTAAATAGCATTTTATTCAGTTAGAGATAAAGTCGGCCTTTCTGAATGGTATTCCAAATGAAAATATCTATATTCACCCACCAAAAGGAACCAAATGTCCTGAAGGTCATGTTTATAAATTAAATTAAGCTCTTTATGGGCTAGTACAATCTAGCAAGTGTTGGAATGAAAGAATAAATAACTTCCTTCTTAGTATTGGTTTTAAAAGATCTGAAACTGACTTCTGTTCATATGAACTAAAAAATGAAATGGGAAATGTGTTCTTGCTGATATATGTTGATGATATTATTTTAGCAGGGGCATATTTGAATGATATAAACAATATTAAACAAAAACTAAAGAAATAATTTGAATTGAAAGATAAGGGCAACTTGAAACATTTTTTAAGTCTTGAAGTTGAGTACGATAGAGAAAAGGGAAAACTATTATTGAATCAGTCAACATACATTAAAACATTATTAAAACGTTTTGGCTTTGACAACTGCAAATCTACATCAGTGCCAATTGATCCTAAATTGAATTTACAGAAACCTGATAGTAATTTTATAGACAAACCTATCAGAGATCTTGTTGGTTGCTTGATGTATCTTGCTTTAGGCACTAGACCTGACATTTGTTTTAGTGTGAATTATTTTAGCCAATTCCAGGATAAAGTTGACATTTCTATATGGAATCATTTGAAACGAATTTCAAGATATTTGAGTGGAACGCAATATGTAGGCTTAAGATATAAGAAACAAAATACAACAAATCTTGAATGTTTCGTTGATTCAGACTGGGGGTTAAATGTAAATGATAGAAAATCCGTCTCGGGATTTTTATTCAAGATTTTTGGAAACACTATTAGTTGGACTACTCGAAAACAAAAATGTATTGCTATGTCAACTTCTGAAGCTGAACTGGTAGCTTCAGTAGAATCAGTCCATGAAGGCTTATGGTTAAAAAAATTGTTAGATGATTTTGACATTGTAAATGATAGGGTAACCTTTTATGAGGACAATCAGGGATGTATCGCAATAGTTGAAAACCCTGCAAATAATAAGCGAGTAAAGCATATATATTTACAGTATCATTTCACACATGAGCTTCTAAAACAAAATATAATTGCATTAAATTATGTTGATACTCGAAGACAAGAGGCTGATATCCTCACAAAAGGTCTGTCCCAACAAAAATTCTCAACTCATATGTTAAACATAGGATTATTAGATCTAATAGAGTTTGTGGCGAGGAGGAGTGTTGATATACAACGCTAAAAACTCCCTCTATCATATTGGTTGGTAGTAGTGTTTTGTGTTTATGCATCTATGAGTGACAGTTAACAAGTAGTTATAGTTGAAATAATACCCTTCTTGGTGTGCGTCATCGATTGTTAATGTCTTTTTAACACATTACGTAGGAAGAAATGGAAAAAAGGCAGGTCTGTGATTAATCCCAATCAAAATATCACAATAATGAACCGTTTAAATGTATTACAAACGTTAACCCTAATCTATGATTTGAAAAAATTTGATTGGTTGATGTTTAGATTACGCTCAAAATCAACCTATCAATCGAGAGTTAAAAATATTATAAAGACGTTACTTTCGTAGCGGCAATGTGTCTTACGTCTTTTTCTACTGTCACACTGACAGTTCTTGTCAGGTGTGTACTTTGTTGCTTACGGTCAATTATTATTTATGAAAAGTGGATATTAATCTTATTGTTTTATTTATTTAAATAATACAAAAATATGCCTAGATACACGGAAAAACATCAGTATTTTGAAAGTTCTCATGTATTTTCAGTCAGAAAAAGAAGCTGGTAATTATGAATTGCATTGCCTTTTCGAATTTGGCTGAATACGATCCAGATGATTTTATTTATCAAATCTAAGGTTAGCTACTTGTCAAAAGAGCAAATAAAATAAACGACATGCTGAAAACCCGGATATACGTCACAATCGATGACGCACACCAAGAAGGGTATTATTTCAACTATACGGGAAGGTTGATATAGTTGTTAGGTACTTGTAAATGAAATCTGTTATCATCCAGTACCAAATAAAATATAAAAGGAAGACTGACATTTTTATTCAAAAAATATAAAAGGGAAGTGCAATAAACCAGTAATATTAAAAATAGCCGATACACAAAAGGTAAGTGGTGAGGTTAAGTATCTATTAGATCTCTATTTAGTAAATTATTTTATAGATTCAACGGAGTCAACAGTCACAGTAGAGAACCGTGCCAACTTCAGTTATAATGGAAGCAACTGAAAATATCGGCCAAGAAAAGCTACAGCTCTACTAAAAAGGTACTATTTGTTACTGGAGGTAGCCCCAAACAATCAAGCCCAACACCGGCAGACTTGAAAATTGTTGATTTGTTGAATCATGGGGAGCTGATGGTTGATCAGAATACCTACGACTGTGATAGCGTTGCAGTAATTGTGATTATTCTTATTACTTTTGTTTAAATACCGTAATTTCAAATGTATACATTTTAATATCCACTTCTTTACTTCAGGATATTGCAGATATAACAAAAATTGAAACTATTTCAACCACTATATCAGAACCTGCTAATATTGAAGAACCTACAGCTGTAAGTTGAAATAATTGCGTTTTTGTATGTGACTAACAAATTTTTTATTATAGACAATTATGGAAGTCTGTTCCATTAACACCACAACAAAGCGGCTCTGAAAATGCATCTGTCATGTTTTCAACAAACTCGAAGGTGATATTATGAATACTTGATGCTTATAACCAATTTACATTAATATTTTTTATAGAAAAAACAAAAGTGTGCTACTGCTAGAAGTTGTGAGTACCAAACTCAGATGCTGCAGCGTTCTGAGAGAGGCAGAAAGAGGCCGAACACCAACTTCGGCTTCGAATTATGAAGGAGCAGCATGAAATTCACATGCAAATTGAAGGAATAAAAAAGAGGCGTGCTGAGGAGTAACTCCAAATTACAATACAACGTTAAGAGCATAAGAAATTTGTGCAACAGAAAGGAAAGGAAAAATTAAATAAAAACTGATAAATATACTTCATTTTCAATTTTATAGCTTAACAAAAATGTAACTAATAGCTACATAAATTTCCTTGATCTTAAAAGTTATTTTCAATAAAAGCAGCTCTAACAGCATTACCTTAAATATTACCAGGAGGATAATTTATATCTTCTATAACATTCTCATTAGCTGCATTTCCCATTTTTATTGGATCATCACCATGTAAAGCAATATTATGCGAAACGGCTAACGCTACGATACTAACTTTTATGTTTTCCAAACTAGTTGTGAAACCATGAAGTAGACATCGAAATCTTTGCTTCCACACGCCAGAGCAACGCTCAACTACCTTTCTTGTTGAAATATGAGCTCTATTGTAACCTTCCAGTTTCTCAGTTGTAGGATTCAATACTGGAGTAAATAAATATTGGGTGCATATAACCAGAATCACCTAGCATCCTTCCTTGGAATTCCCAGTTCCAAATCTAACTTTCAGAGAGCTCTCATTAAAAATCCTCGAATCATGTGTACCTACTTCCTCTCCAACGAGCCACAATATCATTGATGTCTAGATTTGAGTTACAAACAACCTGTAATAAACATATTTATTAATAATCACGCCTACAAAAGAATGGAGAATGTCTTGAAATATTAGATTCAATGATAAATTTGAACTTGGTTATAAATAATAAATGAAGTAGGTACTTAAAGTTGGATCATGAACCCTTTCGCACGCAGCGTCCACTGCAATGGACAAAATTTTCACACCTCGTATATAAGTAATAAAAAATATTCTGAGCTCACAACATTTCGTCCACTGCAATGTACACATGCATATAACACGTTAGAATCGCTGATACCGTCTCTGGTTGACTATCAATCTTTATTCCCGCCGAGGTTGAGTCAGTTGTTTGGGTGTTAGTCGACTGAAAAACCGAGAAAAAGTCGCTTACTTCTCGATTTTTTTTAGGTACAACCACATGTGATAAAATGATAGAGTATGTCCCTGGCCATCTGAAATTAGCAATTACAACATTTTTTAATAGGGCCAACACTTTTTATTGCGAAATTTGTCAAAAATCTGTCAAAATTATGTTTCATTACCTTTTCACACATACCTCGCGATATCTCCGGAACTAAACAAGATATTTTCAACTTTTTTTTTAATCGGCAGAAAAAACATAAGCGAAGATTACTGCGTTAGTTTCATTAGTATATAAAACACATTTTTATTGTAAAATTAGAGAAAGCTGTAATCATTACTTTTTTGCAGCACTATTTTCAGTAACGGGAGGAAAAAGTAGGCACGCACTCAGTAATGATAATGGCAAGCGACTCATAGAATTTGCTTTAGAAAATAAAATGAAAATCGTAAGCACATCATTTGATCATAATAATATTCACAAGGAAACCTGGTTATCGCCAAATGGCACTACAAAAAACCAAATTGATCACGTCCTGATAGAAATGAAACACGTAAAAAGGGTAACAGATGTACGAAGTTATAGAGGAGCTGATGCGGATAGTGACCACTTCTTAGTAATTACAAAACTGAAACAAGATAAGCCACCTAAAATTGAACAACTTAATAAAAAGCGGAAAAAATACGATTTGGAAAAATTGAAAGATGAGGCCACAGTAAATCACTTACAGCAAGAAATCAATAGGGAATTAAATTTAAGACCTTATGTCGATCATCTAGAAGAAGAATGGTCACAGATAGAAACTGTGATGGGTGATGTAGCAAATAGAATACTGGGGAGCCAAAAGGGAAAAATAAAAGATAACTGGTTTGATGAACAATGTAAACAGGCGCTCGGGAGAAGAAATAAAATCAGACAAAGACTATTAAAAGAAAACAATGAAGAAAATAGACGGGAGTATGAAAAAACGAGAATTGAAGTCAAACAAATGTGCAGAAAAAACAAAAGAATTTACTTTGAAAGGGAATTATTAAAAATTGAAGAAGCTTATAAAAATAAAGAAGTGAGAAACTTTTATCAAGAAATGAGAAAAGGGCAAGGTCAAAACCAGAAAGCACCGGACTTTTTGAAAAGTAAAGAGGGATATTCAATAGGGGATACGGAAGGAAAAATAAATAGATTCGCACAATATTTTGAAGAATTACTAAATGACGGCGAAGAAGAACTAGACATAAATGATAACGAATCGGAGGAAGAAAATTGTGAAGAGGAAGACCTAGTTATAACGGTCCCAAAGAAAGAGGAGGTAATAGAATGCTTGAAACATATGAAAAATAACAAGAGTGCAGGAAACAACAATATACCAATGGAGATTTTAAAATATGGAGGCGAACAGTTAACTGAGAGAATATGTCAGTTATTGAAACAAATTTGGAGAGAAGAAAAGATACCTGAAAATTGGAACAAAGCATTAATAATACCAATCCACAAAAAAGGTCCCAAGGAAGAATGCAATAACTACCGCGGAATAGCACTTTTGGATGTAGTATACAAAGTTCTGGCAAAAATACTTAAAAACCGTTTAGAAAAATACCACAGAGAAAATGTAGGAGAATACCAAGGAGGTTTTAAAGCAGGTAGATCGACAATAGACCAAATTTTCATTATGAAACAACTTCAGGAGAATGCTTAAACAAAATCTAAGTCTTCATATGCTATTTATCGATTACAAACAGGCCTATGACACTATCAAAAGGAAAAAAAATTATGAGGCAATGAGGGGAAGTTAAATATACCAGTAAAATTGAGAAGGCTAGTGGAAATGGCTATTGGAAATGACCATTCGGAAAACCGAGAGCGTAGTACCTCTAACCAATTCAAGATAGAGAAAGGTCTGAGACAAGGAGACCCATTATCCACAACCCTCTTCAACCTAGTTCAAGAGATCATACTCAGAGAAAGTGGAATAAAAACCAGAGGTTTAATTTATGGGAATAAGCATCAATGTTAGAAAGGTCTGAGACAAGGAGACCCATTATCCACAACCCTCTTCAACCTAGTTCAAGAGATCATACTCAGAGAAAGTGGAATAAAAACCAGAGGTTTAATTTATGGGAATAAGCATCAATGTCTAGCATATGCGGACGACATAGTACTCATGGCAGGATTCAGGAGAGAGGTTCTAAGAGTATTTAAGCTACTGGAACAGAAGGCAAGGGAACATGGTCTATTGATCAACGAGAAAAAAACAAAATACATGGTAATGAAGGGCAATGAGGAAACGGATATTATTATAAACTGTGATGGAAATAATAGCTACAGAATAGAAAAGGTGGAACAAATCGAATATTTGGGAGTCACTATCACAAATAAAGGAGACGAAGGAAGGGAAATAGAAAAAAGATTAACAAAGGGCAGTAAAGCAGCAGGAATGGAATCAAAGATGTTAAAATCGAAAGACATATCACGAACAGCTAAAATAAGATTGTACCAGACTTTAATAAGACCGTCAGTTACCTACGCTTGTGAAACTTGCACAATGAACAAAAAGGAGCAGAATATATTAGAAATATGGGAACGTAAAATGCTCAGAAAAATTTATGGTGGAATTAAGGAAGATGGAATCTACAGAAGAAGAACAAACAAAGAACTCTCAGAATTATATAAGCACCCAAGTATAACCCGTATAATTAAAGCACAGAGAGCAAGATGGTTGGGACATATAGGTAGAATGACGAAAGATAGATGGGTAAAACGAGTGCTGAAAAGTGGAGAAGGTGGTAAAAAGAGAAGAGGAAAACCAAGGAAAAAATGGTTGGAAGAGGTTAGGAGAGATCTGGGAACAGTGGGAGTTAGGGACTGGGAAAACGAGGCGAGGAACAGGAAGAAATGGAAAGAGCGAGTGAAAGATCTCGAAGCCGAGGGCCAGATAGGCCTGTAGTGCTGCTATTTATATATTTTCAGTGATCGAGAAACTTTTTCATTTTCCAAAATTTCACTTAACTATCTGCGTACCTACCAAATAAAGCTAATAAAGCTAAAGCTTCAAGGAAGTTTTTGAAACAAGAATCACTATTCTAAGTATCATAGTTTTTGAGCAATAAATACGCAAACTTGAAAGTTCCTGCAGCCGCGTTTAATTGTTGTGCTTTCTAACGGTCAGACATCTCTCCGCTTCCCGCATACGCATAATGCGACCTGTCTATTCCTGAAAAATTTGGCCGATAACTTAATTCAGTTGTTAACAGTCTTTGTTTCAACTGCGATTAGGTAGATATTATTTTGGATGTGTGTGTGTGTGTCAATTGAGATTTTTCGTGTAAACGATGGAGTGTTTATTTTGCGGTCAGACTTTGCAAGATAAAAACAAACTTGGGACGCAAAATCCAAGATTGAAAGGATTGGATACAATTATATGTGCTGCAGAAAAAAGGAAAGACACTTGTGCTCAAATCAATAGTGTAAGGTAGTACAATCGGTACTGTGAGGTAGTACAATTGGTACCAATTAAACGTGCCTGAGAAGTCAATATTGACAGGGACAGCTCTAATGGAGATGCCAATATGTTAATAAAAACCTTTGTTACTTCAAATAGTGTTTTTATAAGAAATTACAAAACTAACATGGCGCAGTCAGTTAATTGAGTTTGTTGTTCAAGTGGAAAAATAATAAAATATATCAAGTTGAACAATTTAACAAATTAAACAACAAAATGGGTGATAGCAGTGGCGTTCCCACAATGGTGATGACCGGCAATCTAAGTGAAAACTGGAAACTGTGGAGGTGCAGATCTGAAAATTATCTAATTGTAAGCGAAATAAATAAAAAAGATGAAGCTATCCAGTGTGCACAAGTACTTCACTATATAGTGTTACCTTATATTATTTATTTATTATAATAAGGCAAGATAAATTGCAACGGCGACTCAATGTGGAGAGCACCTCGGGTGTGAATTCGGAGACCAAACTAATATCAGTTCAGAGAGTAGTCTTACCGGTTCGCAGGTAATCCTACTTTATTTAAGTTATTGGAGTTATATTGAAGTTTTTTTTCCCCTGGAGCCGTCCCTTCGCCGGTACCACCTCAGCCTCCTGGGCTTATTGTCGATACTCCTAGTGTTCTGACTACAACCTATTCAGCCATTCCGTTCCCTGTATTAGCTCATACAGGTTCTTTGCTGGTTGGTTGTAGAAGTCTTCTGGAGTCATTTGGGGTCTACCATACAGTTTCTGCCTTCTGTGGTCCAGCGACTCACAGTTGCCTAGTTGCATATATTGAAGTTAATGAGATAATAAATGAAGTTAAGAAACCAAATGAATTTAATAAGTTAATACATCAAGTTAACAAATGTAATTAAAGTTAATCAAGAAAGGTAAGTGGGCGCCACCCTGAATAATATTAGTCGACTTGTTTTTCACCTCATAACTCTCTATCAACAAACCTGGAAATGTTGGAAGGGACGGAATATGAACAACGTTGTTAAATTTACAAGTTAAATTTACAAAATAACAAAAAATGTGGTTGTTATTTGTTGAAGCACGTTGTTTTACATGGATTTACTTTCCTCTTTTTCCTCGGACAGGTCCTAGGTGGCAGGTACGAAGTGGCAGGTACGAAGTCTCAGGTACTAAGTTTTACTGTCTCATGTACTAAGTTGGGGAAGGGGGGGATTATTCAACCACTTTTTAATGTTTTGCCTACATTATAGCAATAAAAACAAATTTTGTTGATTATTTTGCTTCAAATAATCAGTTCAACACCTGGTCAAATTATTTATAACACTTTGAATTTAAAATCAGATAAAGAAAAAAGTTTTTTGAAATTTTCAAAAATATTTGTAATTTGGTTGAAACTACCCCAGTAGGGTAGATTCAACCTATGAATAAATATAGTAGTTTCTTATTTGAAACTCAATATTTATTATATTTATTAAGCAAAATAGAAAAGAATATAAAAAATATATACACTGGCCAGCAAATTTAACGCACCACTGAATTATTTTGAATTATTTTACAAAATTTATATAAAAATGAAAATATTTATTTTTATTTTAAACTGCCGTAGTACACACATTCTAAATTTATAGAGTTGGTTTTTTTTTAACGAAGTCTGTTTATCCTATCCTTATTTTGTTGGAATTTAGATAAAATGTCAATTAACATACCTCTTTTTTTTAGGTTGTTTTTGGGTTTAATTTATCATTTTCATTAAAATTTTACATTTGTGAGCTACAGTGAAGTAAAGTGTTTATTATGGAACGCCAGTCTAGAAATTTGACCACCGAAGAGTGTGCTCAGGCAGTCATTTTACTGGAAGAGGGATGGAGCTTTCGAAGAATTGGACAAAGATTTGGTGTATCTCATACATCCGTTTCCCGTATGATCGAACGTTATAGGGAGACCGGTCAGCACTTAAGAAGACCTGGTCAAGGCAGACATCGCATAACTACGCAAGTTCAAGACCGTTTTTTGAGATTTTCTGCTTTAAGACAACGGTTTGTGACAGGAAGATTGCTGCAGACACAACTACAGGAAGCAGATGGACTAAGAATTTCAACTGATACTGTTCGTCGACGCCTAGATGAATCTGATCTGAGACCAAGAATCCCAGCGCGAGGACCAGCTTTGACCCCAGAGCATCGTAGAGCAAGGTTAAATTTTGCTAGAGTACATGTTGATTGGGCTGATGAAGATTGGGAAAGAGTTCTTTGGTCAGATGAAAGCAGATTTTGTCTAAATATCTTCTGTATGTTCCTTGTGGTATATTATTCATTCTTCTTTTAATTTTTTGGGAAATTAAACCACAATATTTTTAAATTCTTTACTTCAACGTTTCGGTAGCGTTCCAGTTGGGGATAAAAAATTACTTAATTTCTACTTATTTTTTCTTGACAACGGTAGCTGGAACGCTACCGAAACGTTGAAGTAAAGAATTTAAAAATATTGTGGTTTAATTTCCCAAAAAATTAAAAAAAGAACAGATTTTGTCTATACAACTCAAATAGACGTATAAGGGTTTATCGAAGACCAAATGAAAGATATGCCCAATGTAACTTCCAAAACACGAGATTATTTGGTGGAGGGTCAGTTATGTTTTGGGGAGGAATCTCTTTAACTGCTCGTACTGACTTGGTGGTTATTAATAATGGCAGTTTAACAGCAGATAGGTATATAAGGGAGATCCTGCAAGAACATGTGATACCATTCGGCCCTTACATTGGTGAGAATTTTTTGTTTCAGCAAGATAATGCCAAGCCGCATGTTGCTCGGATTGTGCAAAATTACTTTAACGAGGTTGGAATTGAAACTATGGATTGGCCAGCCAACAGTCCTGACCTTAACCCAATTGAGAATGTTTGGGACATGATTTACCGCCGTTTTCAAGAACTTATTAACCCTCCCAACACTTTGAATGACCTTACTGGCGATATTGTCCAAATATGGCGATATTGTCCAAATATGGAATAATTTGGATCAAAACGAGATAAGGCCCGTAATTTTGAGCATGAATAATCGCTGCCGTGCTGTTATTCAAAATAGAGGAGGAAATACCCGTTATTAATTATTTTTAACTAAAGTTAACAATTTTTTTATTTTTTGAATTTTCTTGTTTTTTTTTAAATTATTTTTTCTTACCTTATTTTGAAATTTCATCTTTTGTTATTACCCTTATTAAGTAAGAATAAGAATATACTTAACTAAGACATAAAAATATTTGATCAATATTATGAAATAAAAAATATTTCTCAAAATAGAGTAGTGGTGCGTTAATTTTGCCGGCCAGTGTATATAAAACATAAACTGAACATATGAAAAAATAGAAATAACATTTCGAACACTTTTATCGGACGTTCTATCCTTTGAAATTATATTTAAATCTGTATATAGACGATGTTCGTGCCGTTCCACGTGATGATTGTGTGGGAAGGTTTGCAATAATATCGTCTCGTTCTACACACGAAATATCATCTATGTTCGGAAAGACAAATTAATTCGAATTATCCTTTCTTCTTAAAAATTTTATTTCGTAATCATTCAGTGTCTTCTTAATAACCTTTCCAATGTAATAACATTCTGTCATTTTAGAGGAGAATCGCACCATTACAAAATCTTCCTCTTTTATTAGATATTCTGTGTCATCCAGAAGTGGGAAACTGTCAAGCGACTCATCATCATTGTCAGAGTCTGCAAGATGCACGGATATGTCTGATTCAGAGGAACTGACAACATCTTGGGGAACTATTTTACGTTTGACTTTCTACCCAGAACTCTTTAAAGATAATTTTCTCTCTCGTTCTTTTTCCAATGACTCTTTTTTAGTCAGCTCAGGAGTCGACGTATATATTTTAGATTTTGTTTCTCTTTTCCTTATAACAATTTTTTGACGTTGATCTATTTTCGGATATGGTCGAATGTTTTGTAATAAATTGGCTTCTTGTGAATTATTTTTTTCATTTTGATTTTCTGATGTCATGGTGGAGGTGTCTGCTGTTTTAATTTCAATATTAGTAACAGAGCTAGTTGCAAAATTATCATCCGAAAACACTAGTCTATTTATCGGTCATAGTCCAGGTTTTTTGAATGACTTAACTATATTATTAATCCTAAATGCACGAAAATATGCCAGTTTACTCAATTCACCAATATTTCTAATGGTAATTGTTTTGCCGGATGGGAAAGTAGCCAATCATCATAAGCCACGGTGAAAGCAGATTTAAATGGGCCATACAGACCAATATCCAACGGTTGGAAACGATGCGTAGTGTGGGGTGGGAATGATAAAAGGGTAATGCCCAACTTCCGGCACAATTTAATACTCTCAACAGAAGTGTGTGACTGATAATTGTCAATTATCAACAATATTCTATTTCCTCCTTGGCTGCAATTTGTTTGTTGTGCAATATGAGTCAAAACTTTTGGAAAAAGTTCGCTGGTCATCCAACCACTTTTATTTCCAAGAACAAGGCTGGATGGAGGAGCATCGGTCACATACTCTGTTGGATTTCTAATACGTGGAACGACATAAATCAGTGGTACAGTTCCCCCTGCAGCATTTATAATTCCGACAAATGTGACTAGTACGCCTCGTTCGCCAGACGACACCTGTCCAACTTGCTTCTTCCCTTTGCTGGTGACCACTTTAATGGATCTCATGACTGTTGTTATGCCCGTTTCGTCCAAATTATATATTTGTTCGGGTCTAAATTTATATTTATCCATAACTTCTATGTAATTATTGAAGAATTCCTCTACCCGATCCCTGTTAAATGCAGACGCTCTATGCAAACTTGTGCTTTCGGGTTTTCGCAGAGATAAGTTGCTGTATCTTGACATAAATCGTTTCATCCAGTCAATACCTGAAAATAATAGATTAATTTCAAAATCTAAAGATTCGAAAAAGTATCTAAAGTATTACCAGCACTATTATTATGACACCAACTTGCAGGATATTTGCAATTTCGAATTGATTTTGCATATTCGTACGCAACTGTTCGAATTTGTCTATACGATAACCCATAATTAAGATCAGAAGACTTCCTTATATAACGAACAAGTTCATCTTCTGCTGTTGTGAACACTTGGTTGACTGTATATTTGTTTTGAAATTTTCGTTCTTCAGATTCATCCAATTCTGTACCAGAATCCGATTCAATGTATTTATTTTGTTCATTACGTTTAACAATAATTATAATTCTGCTTTGTAGTGTATTGCGGTTAATACCATAAGTTTGGGCAGCCACTCTGGTACTATACGTTTTTCGTAGTCAATCTTTTATGGCCTGCTTCATCATATTTTCATCAATATTCGCTTTATCTGTTTTCCTAATATATTTTCGGGGCATCTAAAATTATTTTTCGAAATTAAAATTGTTATGGGGTAGATTCAACCGCTGGTTGAATGTAACCCATTTTTTCAGGTTGAATCTACCCCACGGGTATTTAAATAAATGAAAAATTTATCGCCAAAAGTCTATATAGTTTGAGGTTAGAAGTTCACTGTCAACTACACATATTGAACCCTTAATTGAAAATATAACATTAGAAAAAACATCAGCTAATTCCCATGCAACATACAGAAACAAATATTAAAAAAGCTTACCTTAAGTGACCAAAATGACTGATTATTTTTCAACTTTTTTTATTTGAACACGACACAACGGATATTCTGTACACAGCTGAGGTACAGTATGAAGTTGCAGATTTTGCTATATTTAAGCGCCAAATTCAAATAAATTATGTAATAAACCAAATGGTTGAATGTTCCCCGTGGTTGAATGATCCACCCTTTCCCTATAAGAAAAACTAGGAAAAGAAAAAGAACAAGATAAAAAAATATCATTGTGTGTGTATCTGGCGCTTATCACGAGGAGGAAAAAATATAAAAGCAAAAATCACAAAAGGAAAAGTATATACGTAAATGCAACTTACCATTCACATTGGATGCACTTTAGGAAAAAAAAAGTTTGAGGTAAACCTCTCACAATAAATAAAATTTAACCTTATCGGTTGATGGTTCACAGGAGAAAGAAAGCTTATTCTAACTACTGGCTATTAAATTATTCAACTATGCGATGAGCAATCGACATACGTTGTATATTTCCTTTCCTGTAGTATAACTACAGAGTTGATATCAGAGGTTAAAAGATTGAAGGTAGTTGATGATGAACTCAAAGTAGAGTCTAAAATGTCAGAATTGGCTAATTTCAATCTTCCACTTGCCACAGAAGAGGAACTTTTGGATTTTGACATGTTCGTTAAAAATGTTGAAAATTCCAAGAAAGTTTTGTTTTTAAAAAATCTAGAAATAATTTCTTGTATGTCTAGTGTAGCGGTAAATAGTGTTCCTACATTGTTTCTGTGAGATTGCAAGAGTAATTTTCTCACATCAGAAGCTCTTTTTGCACTAAAGATTATACATGATTCTTTGATATATTTTAGGAGCATGAATTAAGTAAATGGGGAAGTAGTAACTTACTAGATTTTGTAAGATGTATGGGGAACCTGATAGCTAACCAGCTTGCAATTGAATTTAGTTGGCTTGGAAGGAGAACCAAGAAGAAGTTTTGTGACTATGAAGTAGCCAAAGTAGTAATAAGTATGAAGTATCTTTTATAGTTATAGAAACTGTAAGTTGGGCAGTTAGTTGAGTTGTGTAATATTTTCATATTTTGCATTGAATACAAAAGATAGATTTGCAGATATAATTGAACAATAAAACGGTTAATAGCATAACACCCACCCCCTCTGTTTTCTCATTTTATTAATCAGTTCCTGCAAATCACTTTTTTGTGATAAATGTGATCATATCTTCTAAAAAGCTTTAAAAGGGTACAATCATAGCTCAAATTTTCAGACTTTGATTATCTCAAGCTTCTCTTCAATATCTAATTAGAACTCGCAAATAATCACAAATTCATTGCCTGCATTCAAGAAACTATTTCTACATTAAATTTTTTTTTCAATATATTTTGTTTCCGTTTCAGATGCTGCATTGAAATCAAAAAAAATGCACAGAGGCTAAGGAAGCTGAACAGGAAATTACACGCTGGTTGAGGAGAACCCAAGAGAGGCTGAAGGCATTTGATGTAAAAAATAAATAATTAAATTTGAGAACGAAGCTGCAGATATTGACTTTTATTTAATTATCCTTTTTGGAAGACATTTTCTCAGGCTATGTTGAAGTAATATTACACAAATATAAAATAAATCTTTGAAATTTCATATTCATGTATACTATAAAACAATTTTGGTTTTAGTAGCAAAAGAAACAAAAAATTAGTAGTTATGTGTACGTACAGTGGACGAACATTTTAGAACATTTGGATGTACAGTATACGTTTTATGTACATACATAATATTAATTAGCTATAATATGTGTACGTCTATTGTATGTAATTCCTGTACGTACTCTGGACATACTGCGTTGTGGAAAATGTACATCCTAAAAATGTACTGTGTACGTACTACGTACAGTGGAGTACGTATTCTAGACATAACTTTTGTCCGCTGGTAACGTACTTCGAACGTTTTATGTACGTATCGATGCTGGTTGGGAAGAAACAATGCTTTCAGACTACCATTCATTTTATGATGTTTTGCCAACTGAGTGAATTGATATTATGTTCATAATTTTACGTTTCCCACCTTTCCTTGATTTGTATTTTGATTCATATTTTTATAAAATAAAATAATCATATTGAAAACTGTTTTGATATTTGAGACCTTTGAATCATGCATAATTGGAAAGACGAACACTCCTTTTTAATTGCTATATTTTTATGCAATTATGAAGTTTTGTAGTCAGAAATATTCATCACTCCTAATTTTGAGATGTAAGCGGACATGAAAGACAGAGCAAAACCTTTAACTCCGCATTACATAACACCTATCTCCAGAAGTCATCAATTATAGAACAACAAACTCCCTGAAAACCAATAATAAAGTAATAATCAGCACAATGTCGTATGGATCAGATTATTTTTACGTTTCCATATAACAGTGCTTGATTTCGTAAAAAACGATTGAGAGAGTGTCAAAGGAATCAGTTTTATTGCTCTCCTGTAAAATGTGCCTAATGGCAGTTACGTGGTTTTACAATTAGGCCGACGATATTTAGGAAACCTACACAAACTGACCATGTCATACCTTCCTTTTCAAATCACCCTCATCAACATAAAATGGCAGCTTTTTATTGTTACATTCATAGACTTCTTAATCATTCTTTTTTTAATTTCTTGGGAAATTAAACCACAATATTTTTAAATTCTTTATTTCAACGTTTCGGTAGCGTTCCAGCTACCGTTGAAATAAAGAATTAAAAAAAAATGTGGTTTAATTTCCCAATAATTTAAAAAAAGAAAGAGTAATATACCACAAGGAACATACAGAAGATATTTAGACTTCTTAATGTCCCACTTTCACATTTTAACTATAATAATGAGTTGAATATTATGAAACAGATAGCTTGTAATAATGGTTATAATTCTAATATGATTAATAGGTTAATTCAGAAAATTAAAAACAAAAGAGAAGAAGACTTGACTTATCCTTCTGAAGAGAAATCTCCAAGATATTTAGCTTTACCTTTTCTGAATGAAAACATCCCTCAAAAAGTTTCAAAATTATTTAATAATAAATTAATAGATACAAGAATTTCTTTCAAGAGCACTGATAATTTGAGTGAACATTTGGTTAATTTAAAAGATAAAATTAATAAATTATCAAAAAGTGGTATTTACAAACTTGAATGTAATGATTGTGAAGCTTCATATATAGGTAGAGCTTGTAGACTCTTTTTCTCTAAACACAATGTTTTCCCTATACTGGTCGTAGAACTCTTTTAGCCCATCTACTGTGAAACTACAAGTTTAGTATTAGACCCAACTTTACACATTGATAACTTCAAAGACGAACCGAACAATTTAAATAACCCAAAGTCCTTACAACTAAGAGAGTTTTCTGATAAGATAGTCGATGTGAGTGAAGATTCTCCTTACCTCAAAATTCAGCTAAATGATAGAGTTGTGGTAATAAAAAAATCCTCCTACTGTTGGCTTCTGGATGAAAACCAAAAATCCAACAAAGTTGTTAGTAAACCACCTAGTAAAACGCACAGAAGGCTCTTACTCAAGAAGAAAAAGAAGTGTACCGATAATTCCAGTTCATCACTATCAGAAGAAAAACGTGAGGAAAACCATTGGGAAGAATCGAGTGAAGAGCTATATTACTCTTCTGATAATGAACCTGGCGAACAAAACAGATATATAAAGGTACAGTTATAAAAATACTGTGTAGTATTTTATGATAACAAGTGATATATAGGGCGAGTAATTCAGAAAACGACTGTCGATGAATTTAATATGAAATTTCTTAAACAAAAGCTTAGTAATTTCATTTGGCCTAGAAATCCCGATACCGCTAATATTGGAAAATAATTTATATTCTACGGGCCAATACAGCTAGTTGGCAGTGGCCCATTTGAACTGAAGAGTTATGATATTTTAAATATATCAAAAAAGTACAAACTTGCAAAAAAAAGCATTTTCAACTAGTCACTAGTTAGCAATAGTAAAATTGTAAACGATTTTCACTTACTTACGTTATTCTTTTGAAAAACTTATAAGAAATGTAGAGTTTCATTTGTGTTTGTTTTAATAGTTTCAGTTGAAGTTTACCTTTGTATTATCCCAACTTCTTTGTTGTTTATAGCTTATAAGATCTTTATATTGTGTAGTATTTAAAAAATAAATATCTGTTTTCTTCGAGGTTTTCTTTGAGTTATAGTTTGAGCTATATACCTAGGTACTTAACCAAAAAAACTTTTTTTTTAATAAAGAAAGCACAAAACGTTGACGTTTCCAAAATATATCAATAGTTGCTTATTACATACATTATTGAAATATAGTGAATAAATGAAAGCAGGTGAGATGGTAATTAAAATATCTGCGTATCTTTGAGAATGACTGCTAATTTGCTAATTTCACTGATTGAAATTTATATTCTCAACATTTATGAATAGGATATCTACAAAATCAGAGATCAAGTAATTGAAGAGTATCAACACAAATAGGCAAGGAATTATTAATTATTGTGAATTACTAGGTATTACTATAGAATTATGGGTACTACAGGGGAATTAGTGGTATTACAGGGGAAGTATTATAGAGGAATTACTAGGTATTATGTGTATTACTAAGGAATTACCTGTATTACACAGGTATTACTCCATGAAAGTGGAATTAGTGTACAAAATTTTACCATCGGTTTACCCCTCGGTGAAATCAGTGTTATGTTGGTAAAATCCGGGTAATCATTGTGAAATATGTGTAATCATTGTGAAATACATGTAATCATTTTGAAATCCGTGTAATTATCTGTGTAATCTTGTGGTTTTGTGTAATCTGGTGTACAAGATTTGTCTGCAATATACTCCTCAATGAAAACCAATTTTGTTTTTCCCCATATAATGTGAACTAACCTGAGATGCATTCAATTGAAGTTTTTCAAGAAATCATCAACATTCCAAAAGAAAATTTATAGGAGTTAATGAAGATCATATTCAGTCAGCATTTAAAAGTTTCTAGTTTTTGGCACCTGAGTGTATAAGTATTTACAAAATAACATAAAATGTTGATAATTCTGAATAATTCATTTTCAATTCTAAAACATATACTTAAACTCCAACTATTGAATATAATAGTTGCAGTCACTAAACAAACATTATATTTGATATAGGGAGACCGTGGCATAACGGGCTACCGGGGTATAATGGGCACTGCTAATATTTTGACGCTACTGTAACTTCGAAGATCACCATTCCTGTGAAACAATTGCTTAGATGCTACGAAATTCGAAATATTTTAGTATGAGATTGACTGCCGTAGGGTGTCCTTATACTTATTTCAGTACTTGCGTACTGAAAATTGAAATAATCGTAATATTTGGATGCAGGAATAGACCTGGTAATTGATTATCTGGAGATTCCTGACTTATCAGTTACAAAAAGGTATATATTAGTTCTATTAATAGTGTTCAGATGAATTAATAAACTTTGATTACTTATGATATATTCATGTTATTTACAAAATGGCGTCAGGGGCATAACGGGTGTGGTAAAATGAACACCTGCCCATTTTGCACCATGCTACTAAAACATATGATTTAAATTAAATGACTGTTTTTTTCTTATAGACAAGGAGATATAGTACGTACATACAAAAAGAAGAGTAATAGGCAATTTTGGGACAAAAATTCTATGAAAATGCTATTGAAGCAGTTATAGAATCAAATAGTGGGTGTAAAACTGCTGCAGATCAATTTGGAGTGCCACGAAAAAGTTAAGTTGAGTTAAAATGTTGAATCTGTGTTATAAAATGCTGTATATCCAAAAGTAATGAACATTAAATGCATTTTTTTCCAATTCAGGTCCTCTTCAATTCATTTTAAACTTTATGCTCGTTATGCCCCTTTCAAGTGTCCATTTTGCCCCAGCTGATGGGGCAAAATAGGCATTTGACAAAAATATTAGAAACTATCAAATGGTACTTTACACATTCATTTTAAAGAATGATGATACTACTTTTTGTAGCTTGTTACGTAGTTAATACATTTGTGAAATACTGTTTTCCTACTGTAAACGGATAATACTTTTATTAAACAACTTGCTTAAAGTGCTTATTATGCCCCGGTCTCCCCTACCCTCACATTTCTTGAATTTTTTTGTCTAAAATTTTCATCTTGGTACATAAGCGAATGGAGGAAGGAATAATATGACTAATATCTCAACATCATCTACATTGTGTCTACAGTGCTGTTGATACAACCAATTTACTATGCATCTTGATAAGCTATTGCATATGTCTAGGTTCATATAAAATAAGCCTTGATTAGTGACTCATATAAGTAACTGTATAAAGCAGTGGTATGTATTGAAAATATAATTAACCTTGGCAAACTAGCCTACATCAATAATTGTAAAAAATATATGTTGAGAGATAGAAACAAAAAAAATTACAAGGAAAAATCAGGAAGAGTTGTTTACAAACTTTAAAAATTGACTCACCTATTTTACCACCTATAATAGTTGAAAATGGGTTACCAATCAAAGCATTTGATATAAACGACATATTTTTTGTGAGAACGGAGACACCAAAATATTATTGTTTCTCGTATTCGATCACCTAGTTTTAACAGGACCGGTTAAATGAAGCGCAGATGATAACAGCGTTGCTAAATTTTTTAAAGCATTCACCAAGGTCATCTCATATGTCATCGTGTCTTGAGATTTTTGATTTTGTTTATTATATAATTTTTTCTTGTTTTAATACATGGTTTTGTGGTTTTAATTTAATTAGTTTAAATTTTTATTGTGAAATAGAAAAAAATGGAAAGTTTTTTCAACTAAATACAATCTCAACAGACACTTGAAAAATAACAATTGCAAAAATGGTAAGAGCAAAAAACCATACTCTATTATTGTTCTTTTTAAAAAGTTATGGAACTAATGTAACATTTATCACAGTACTGGAATATTGTTTTAATTATGCTTTATTTAAATGTTTGGAGGATTGTGGTAAAGTATCATTTAAAAAAAACAAGGAGTTAAGAATACATTCAACAACTGAGCATGGATTAGAAATAGTAAAGAACTCGATGCAGTTTCCTACATATGAAGGTACCTTCTTTTTAAATCACTCTTCCCAAAACCATAAAACTTAACTAATAAAAATGTAATAAAACTTGCATTTCTGTTTCAGAATTTGAGACCTGGTTGTTTGAAGAAGAAAAAAAAAAGAAAATATTAGATATTTTTAAAAGCCGTGGTTCAAAAATAAATGCAGATAATACTTCGGAAAAATTATACTTATATTGCTCAAGAACAGGTAAATAGAAATTTATTCATATTTTACTGAAGGGTTTCAGGTAGAAAAACTGGTTAAAGTTTTTTCTTTGAGATCGAATTATTTCATGCAGGAAATATATTGTAGGGAAGAAAATATTGGTACCTTAGGAAAATCGGAAACGTGGGGAATGTAGTCAAGGATCCTCCAAATTAAATAGTGGTTGTACCAGCCCAATTATTGTAACAAGGAACATTGTTACAAATATGTGCTTTATTGAATATTTTTCGACCCATTACCGCCATATAAAATTGATATTACTGAAGGGTGCGACATCAAGATAACGCTACAAGTGTCAATTTGTGGGTTCAAGAATGTAAGAAAACTGATTGCAGCCCTGTGTTGTTCTTTAAACCACAAGGAGAATCATCGCCTCATTATAGTTTTTCAAATGTTAATGATTTTTATTGATATGTTCAAAAAATTTTGCAGTAAGATGGTGTGTATTGATGGTACTCATGGGATGAATGCTTATCATTTTGAACTAACTACACTTCTTGTTGTAAATGAATTTGGGGAAGGATTTCCAGTATCATTTATGTTTAGCAACAGAAAAGACACATTAATTTATTAATGTTTTTTCTCGTGCATAAATCATATAGTCTTTTGTAATTATATGGTTCCTGCCTATAACATTTTTATGTCTGATATGGCCAATGTTTATTACAATGCCTGGGTACCTGTCATGGGTCAACCTAAT
>CAJUYI010003850.1:2583-21080 GCA_910591695.1 Galerucella pusilla | reverse complement strand
GGACTTTGTGTCTTCACAGTCGTGCAGGAATGTTAAGCTTTTCCTACCCGGTAAACAATGTACTATTTTATCAGAAACTTTTTTTTGTATAACGCATAGGTTTTTAATTATAGCACTCCAAACATTTTTCAATATGGTTTTTGCTGAATATTTAGTGAATGGTTGATGATAAATTGAAAATGGTTAGGTAACTGAATTGTAGAGCATGACATTTTTTATAAATTTCATTTGAAACTTTTTCCCGTAGCATTTATAGTTTAGGAGCAATTACGCTGTAAATGAGACTATAACGAGATTATAATGCTGTACTTATATTCATCATGCGCTAGGGTCGTTCTCTCGCCTCTGTTTGTGACTTAGCGTTAAGCGTACCGGTCACAGGGCTGCAAGCAAGCGCAGTAACTACATGGGGCCAGATATGAAGGAAATTATATATATTTTTCGAATTGTGTGTTATAATTCTGTTCTTTCCAACATATTATGTTGCGTCTAGTTTTCTCTCGTTACGTATTTGATTTATAAGCACATGTAAATATTTTTTTGAGAAAGGAGAAAAACTCATTTCCAAAACGGGTTTCGAACCTAGGACCTCTTGGTTGTTAGCTCAGTATGCCACACACTTCTTTTTCTTTTAGTGATTTCGACAACAATTTTAGACAGAGAAAATAAAGTGCTGACGAATATACACAGTATTTTACAAAATTTGCAACAAGTGAAACGGGTTAGGGGCCGTTCATAAAATACGTTCGCACACAGGAGGGGTGGAGGGGTCTTGGTGAATGTGACAAGGGGGACCGGGGGTCGAAAGGCAACGTGACGTTCGCGACTTAAAAAAATTTTCTCTCAATAATTTTTGTCATGATAGAAGTCAATCATTTCGTATTAGTAAATTATACAGATTTTTAAAATGTATGTATATTCAATCAATTTTTTTTGGAGAGGGTATTTGGATTTTGTGACGTAATATTGATAGGGGGTAAACAGAAAGTGTGACACAGCGTGACACCGAGGGAAGGGAATAACTCAGATTCACGTTAAATTTAAAAAAATAAAAAGTTCAAATTGAATACCAACCTTCATATTCTTCTATCAAAAAATGAATCATTTTTAATATTACAATATATTATAATATACAATATAAAATAGCATAATACAAGCATAACGTAAATTAATAATAATAATAATAATATTAAGAATAACAATAACAATTCTTACGATGTAGCGTGATGCACTATTGTTTTTTGTTACATTGACAATCTTTTATATGATGATACATTTTAAGCAACAATAAAGATCGATGATTTATTAGTTGTTCTCCACATTATTTATAATTTTAATTGATTCGGTACACAGCTGTATTGTCATTTTTTTTTACTTCATGCCATTTTATGCGTTATGAAATGGTTTTCGTATACAACGAGCAATATTGCCTCTGATTATGTACGAGGAGCAAGTTTAACCAAGCTGCAGCTCCTATAAACTATAAATGCTACGAGAGAAAGTTTCCAATAAAATTTAGAGAAAATTTCATGCTCTACAATTCAGTTATCACCATTTTCAATTTATCATTGACCATTAACTGAATATTTAGCAAAAACCATATTGGAAAAAGTTTGGAGCGCTATAATTGAAAACCTATGCGTTATACAAAAAAAAGTTTCGGGTAAAAAAGATGGCAAATATTATTATCGACAATAATTATTTCCACAATTTTTGTCGTATGATGCGCAGTTCGCGAGATATTTAATAAAACGTGTTTTTCAGGATGGCGGCTGAAGTGAACCCTCCCCCATGACGCCAACTTGGATTTACATTCAGGGGACACCCCTGAACATATTCAAAGACAAAAATACCTGTTACCGTACATTTTTTACAAAAAATACCCGGCTCTTGGCCTATCAACCTATATCGTGAAGAAATAATCATAGAAATCCATCCATTGATTTGAAAAAAAATCTAAAACTGGGTGGTGCGATAATAATTTTAGGTTAGGTAATTTTGGAGGGTAGGGTTGTGTACAGAATATTTGGATGGAAATGGGCATTCAATGAAATTCAATTTAAATGTTATTTCTGTAAAATATTCACCTATACATTGTATTTTTCTTGTATTGTGAATAAAAATAAATAATCTCATCTGTGATCCACTTGGTTGTCATCTGTTTATTTTCTATTTATTTTTTTATTTAAATTATAAAATTTAGTTGGAATCGGTACATTAACAGAAAGCCATGAAATTACCAGAAAAAAATTATGAAAAGTGTACTGTACTGCACTGTAATGGGTGTAAGGGGTCTAGCTCTTAATTTATTGAATTATCTAACAAGCAGAACACAAAAAACTAAATTAAAAAATCATGTGAGTGAAGAGATCAACATTAAATGTAGTGTACCTCAAGGAACAGTATTGGGGCCGGTGCTATTCGTAATTTACTTAAATAATCTATTTGAACGGGAAACAATCGGAAAAATAATCAGCTTAGCGGACGATACTGTATGATTTATTACAAACATGATGACTGGTATAATCTCAGAATAAATATTAAAAGATTACTCTCAATAAACTTTGACAAAACTGTATATTTACCCTTCAGTAGTCATGAAACGTCTCTGCCAAAATACAATCTTAATATCCAACAGGATTTTCCAATAAAACCTGCAAAAAGAATAAAATACCTGAGTATTTACATTGACAATCAATTACGATGGAACCATCATATGGAATATTTAACTAAAAAGCTTCGGAGTATCCTATTTCGATTTAAGCAAGTAAGCCAATTTTTGAGCTTTAAATGTAAAACAATACTGTTCCACAATTTGGTTGAGTCACACCTCAATTATGGCATTATTGACTGGGGAGGAGTTTCAAGGAACTATCTAAATGCCCTCGAAGTGTCTCAGAGGCGTTTCCTCAGAATGATTCTCAACAAACCTACAAGATATTCAAGCTCACTACTCTATACTGAAACACAAATATTAGATGCTACACAATTATACATTATTCAGATAGAATGCCATCAATAGAAAAATAAATACAAACTTACCACTCACAATCATAGATACGCGACAATATCGAATAATCAATACTGTATACCAACAGCTCTTGAAACAAAAGGTCAAAAAGGTTCTAAGGAGCCGTCCCTTCGCCGGTACCACCTCAGCCTCCTGGGCTTATTGTGGATACTCCTAGTGTTCTGACTACAACCTATTCAGCCAATCCGTTCCCTGTATTAGCTCATACAGGTTCTTTGCTGGTTGGTTGTAGAAGTCTTCTGGAGTAATTTGGGTTCTGCCATACAGTTTCTGCCTTCTGTGGTCCAGCCCCGTTATGGTGCGTAGTTTGTTCCTGCTCATTGAGAGCAGTTCTTTCGCTACTTTTTCTGATGTTTCTTGTATGAATTTCTTGCCATGTATTTGCCTGGTCGTATTCTTCCAGTGTTTATTGTGTTGTTCTTTCAACCACCCTTTTAACCATGACCTCGTTAAGCATCTGGGGATGCCCACAGCAGGTTCGGGTTCGTTGATCAGAGTTGACGATCCTACTCTTGCGAGTTCGTTACTACATTTAAAGCCATCTGGAGTCTGTCTCTGGTTGTACTGTTGTATTTACCTTGGGATATAATTACCAGGTCGTCTGCATAACCTATGGTGTTAAATCCTCTGTGTAGGGCTCTGATGAGCCCGTCCATGACCAGGTTCCACAGCATCGGGGATAGTACTCCCCCCAGCGGACAACCCCTGGTTGCACGTAGGGCCATTGTCTCCCCCATTAGAGTTGATTCTATGAGCCTGCTTCTGAACATGCAGTCTATCCACCTGCTGCTCGTGGCACCGATCCCAGAATTCCTCGTCGCCTCAGCTATAGATTCATAGGAGGTGTTGTCAAAAGCTCCTTCTATATCAAGAAAGGCTGCGAGCAATACCTCTTTGTTTTCCAGCACGTATTCAGCCCTTTTTATGAGTAGATGTAATGCTGTTTCGGTTGATTTTCCCTCCCTGTATGCATATTGGTCTTGTAGCCAGAATACCGTCTCTGATATGTCTGTCGAGAAGTTTCTCAAGAGTCTCAAAAATGACATTGGACTGATTGGTCTCAGAGCTTTAGCCGTGTCCTGTCCAGATTTTCCAGGTTTTGGTATAAATGCATCTCTGATGCGTTGCCAGGTTCTTGGAATATGCCCTAGTGCTAGGCTAGCTCTGAGCAATTCACTTACCCTGTAGTGCAGTGTGTTGCCTCCTTTTTGGAGTAGGATAGGATAAATCCCGTCTGGTCCCGGTGATTTATATGGTTTGAAGCTGTTAATAGGCCCATTTTGTCTTTTCCGCATCTACCACTGCCTTCGCTGTTCGCCAGTCTATCCTGGATGCCCATCGTGGTCGATCCAGTTCTGTCGCTGGAGAGTTTTGCGGTGGCATGGTAGGTATTGATCCAGGGAAGTGTACCTTAAGTATCTCTTCCATGGTTTCTTTCCCATTTCCAGTGTATTGTCCGTTGTCTTTTTTGATAACGTGTATAGTCTGATTAGGGTCCTTGGAGATAATCTTCTGCAGTCTGGCACACTCGTGAGTCTGTTATATCTCCTCACAGTGCCTCCTCCAGGAGTCTCTCTTGACTTTCCTTACCAGTTTGTTGTATTCAGTTAGGGCCCTCTTATAATCCGTCCATTCTTCTGAATTTTCTTTAGTTCTATTAAACTTCTTTCTCAACTGTCTCCGTTTTTCGGCAAGTTCATTTGTCCACCAGGGCACATTCCTGTTGGATTTCTTGCTCACCGTTGGGCAGTTGTTTCCAAACGCTGAGATAATTGCTTCCTGTGTTAGGTCTGCTGCTATCTCTAGGTCTGTTGTGTTCTTAATTTTTACCATCGTTCGGTCTAAACTGTTAACTAGTTCTGCATTATATGCTTCCCAGTTCGTTTTTCGCGGGTTACGGTAGTATTCTATTTTCGGTTCGGTTCCCGAAATTTGAAAATATATGTGTGTGGTCAGAAAAACTTTCTTCCTCGGACACATGCCAATTACTCACGAAGTTACTTATGTAATGAGTGCCAATCGTGATATCAAGGTTACTCCTACTTAGCACCTAAATTATTCGGGCAACTACCACAGAGAATTATCGATGAAACTTCTTTTAAACGCTTCAAAACCCAACTAGTAACATTTGTTAAAGAAACAGACAAAACAAAAATACACAAAATGATAGAATGTGGAATCAAAAACAGAAAAGAGTAAACTCATATACGAAATGTATGTCTGAAATACAATCATGTAAAAATGGATTTATATTGTTTTTTAACTGGCATTTTTTTTTTGACACATCAGCCTATATTCACCACATACAAGTATGTACAATACTTCTGTGGATGTCTAGATGTTTATTCAATTTCATTTTTATTTTATCACTGTATTTGTTAAATTTATGAATAAACGTTATTATTATTATTATTACTCGTCCTAGTAATAAAGTCACCAACGAGGATCATATTCAATTACATATAATAAATACTCTACTAAATTGGAGAATCCAGGGAAATATTGTGGCTTTTATAAAAAGCTTTTTGCATAAAATATCCTTCCAAGTAAAGGAAAATAATGTACTATCTAATAATTCCAAAACATTGTCCAATGGACTACCGCAGGGATCGGTACTGAGCGTTACTTTATTCTTGATTGCTATATTTATGAAAATTTACAGGTAAGTGCAATGGAACGAAATGAATCTGATGTACATTTTTTGCAATGAAAAAGTTGACGAATTTGCAAGAGCAGGATCGTTAACACTGATAAACGGATCCGAACCATCTGTGGACATCCCCAGATGCTCCACTAGGTCATGGTTAAAAGGGTGGGTAAAAGAACAATCCATAAAACTCTTGAAGAATACGTCCAGGCAAACACATGGGAAGAAATTTATGAAAGAACCATCAGAAAAAGTAGCAAAAGAACTGCTCTCAATGAGCAGGAACAAACTACGCACCATAACGGGGCTTCTTACTTTCCCACAAAGGAGCCATTGAACAAAATAGGGCTCTAAAACGGAGACCTCACATGCAGGAGATGCAAAAAGGACACTGAAACAGCTCTTGACATATTATGCAACTGTGAGACGCTGGACCACAGGAGGCAAAAACTAAATGGAAGACCCCAAATGACTCCAGGAGACTTCTACAACCAACCAGCAAAAAACCTGTATGAGCTAATACAGGGAACGGATTGGCTGATTAGGCCTGTAGTCAGAATGTTAGGAGAATCCACAACAAGCCCAAGAGACTCCTTTAAAAAATATATATACATGGTTATAACCATTTTAGCAGTAGGGGGCAAAACGAAAATCGATGTTTAAAAATACTTTTAGATGTAGCCTAGTCAAACAAACAATTAAAAAAAACATTATTTCTTGAACTTGAAAAATTGCTTTAGGTCGTGGCACTCGATTTTTTTTTGCCTTAGGCGCCGTCAATAAAGCTTTCTCCTTCTAAACCTATCAGATAAAAAAAACCAAAACCCTCCCCATGTAAAAGCTATAGCTACGTGACTGCCTCCGATATACATTTAATTCTGCATTTCACTTTTTATAACAAAGTGATTAACAAAACTAGAACCAAATAAAATAATAAGTTTGACATAAACGACAAATTAAAAATCAACGAACTGTCATCACTCGACAATATATCGAAACTTTGTTACCATAGTAACGAAATCAAGGTAGATTGTAGAACGATCGGAAAAATGAAAAAAAAAATGGACGTCAGGGACCGGCAAAAGCTTTTTCCGGTCCCTAGCGTCCATTTTCCGGTCTTGATCGACAAAACGTTATTTTCTGGACGAAAAATTGTCCAGAATGTGTATACTTTCTGGTCGGTCTTAAAAAAAATATATATTTCCGTCAATTAGAATTTGACACTTGGAGAACAAAAGACGTTCTAAACAGTACTAGTTTATTTATTACTATGCATCCAAACAACATCAATTAGTTGTTCGCTATTTTCGGAAAGAGGAGAAATAAGCTTTTCTGTCATATATTACTCGACCTACGTTTCCATTTAAAAAAATTCAAGATGGTGGTACATTGAGTTCTGACGTCATATAACTTTGACAGTTCCTCTAAAAAACGAAGAATACAATACCGTTCATAACCCTAAAATTTAATAATTATATGTTTATTCTTTTCAAAGAAAATGACTTGGTGCCAGACTTTCTCGCTACCCTGTATATTTACATGTTGAATAATTGGAGCATATTCTAGATGAATTTCATGCCTTCCTAACTGAAAAATGTGGAGGCGATTTTAATGGTGGAATATCATGTCAAATTATTGTAGCATCTGAACTTATTAAACATTCTTATCTTTATGAAACTAGACTAAGCTGCGATATTGTTTGTAACAGCAGATGAACAAAATTATCAGATTTTATGTGTGTAACTGGATTTTCGAAGGTAATATTATACCTAATACTATTATAACGTCTCACAAAGTCATTGAAAATCAAAGAACAAAACCGTTTTTCGATAGTCGGGTTTTATTTTTTTTGACCTTTTCATCAAAAATGAATTTTCAAAATTAAATTAATCAAATTATCTCTCACATACAGTCACCTTGAATATAAGAAATGTTTTATAACACAGATAATAACCAATATTTGAATAACTTTATTATGGGCTTTTTGTTTGCATATTTATAACTGTATATAATTATGAAAGTTTTATTTTAGGTCGTAAAATGAAATATTCTCTTAATAACATATTTATATTACCAACAAAAGCTGACATTACGAGAAACTGTAATAATGCTTTATATTTTCGAGGCCAAGAGTCTTGTTGTCACATTTCGAATTTTGACTTGGGTTTGGAGGTGAAGATGTCGCTACTGTCACATCTCTTACACTTCCGTTACTGGAAGACATGTGATGTATTGATTATGATTTTAGGGTATTCTTCAGTCCGTGGTTAGGCTCATAGGCGAGCGGTGCACCCCTAAAAAGATGCACGAAAAAACGAGTTTACCGACCACTACAAAACGCAAGGAAAAAACCAATTGGGTGGTCGATTAATTATATTATTAGGAACAAAAAACCTTAATAACACTTTTTTGTCCCGATGGTCAGTAATTTGTTATTAACCAAAAACTTGCAAAATTACGGAAAATAGGAAAATCGTTACGCTAATCATTTCTTGAGGTATGATGCATGAAAATAAACACTTTTTGACTCTTGATATTTTTTCGAAAAATGCTTTGTTTTCAAGTTATCGGAAATTCAAGTCAAAAATCGACCGAAAAATGGATTTTTCGAAAAAAATTTCTCTGCTTCTACCACAGCTTTTTCAAATTTTCCAAATTCAAATTACTCGTGAAAACATGTGCTATTATATGGTATTTTTTATTTTCTTGCTACACTCATTTACCTTGTCGAATTAGTCATACAAAATTGGCGAAATTTGCGGATTCCAAGGCGGATTTGCCGTGACGGAGTGCGTAACGTGTACTGATTTGCGGAACTATTTTTCGATTAATAATGTTAATTATAATACGTATTTTTTGGCTATTATTACATTATTACATTACTTTATAAACAAATATTCCGATTGCATTGAAACTAACCGCGTCTTTGCTCGTCTTGTTTTGTGCATTAAAGATATAGGGCATGTCCACGTGACGTCACAAACTAGCCTGGTGGTAAAACAATAAGCAAAGCGTTCAGAACACGTGGTACTTAATAGTGAGGTTATGCTGATTTATAATGATAGATCGTGTTTGAGTTTAGTTGGTTTTGCTTCAGTGTACTTTTAAAGTTATTTAAATGTTGAGTTTGCATATTTAATAATATATAATATAGGTTAATAGTTGTTTGTTGTTTGATAATTTTTCATTATGTCTATTGTTTATTGTTTTACCACCAAAGTATTGTCAACTGTCGGGGACATGCCCTATTGCGGTAGATAAACTGCCTCCGTCAGAGCCCGCGTTGGTACAGCATATTTTGCTTGTTAAATGGCAAGTAAACGAATGGTCGCAAGCAAGATCTAGTAATATCATGTCAATTGATCCAACTCAATATGGATGGATAAAAAATAACGACTTATTGTTAGTCAATTATTTTGAAGGAGATACAGCCATGGAATTGTTAGAAAAATTCATTTGTAATTGTCGTGGAAAGTCACCGTGCAAAGATGACGAAAGATGTTCTTGTTTATCTCAAAGTTTTCCATGTTGCGAACTATGTGCGTGTTCTACAATTTGCAATAGTCAAAACACTTCAAACGATCATATAGACTCAAACGATGAAGAAGAGGCTGAAGATTATATGTATCTCTATTGAAACAGATGCTCATATTCAAATGTAAATCTTATGTAAATGAATCAGTGTGTTTATTTTGAAATAAGTCTCATTTTAATTTAACATTCACCACATTATTATTATTATAACATATATTTTGTAGCAGAAATTAATAAAACATTAACGATAGCAAAAAAACGTATTTTAATTAACATTATTAATCGAAAAATAGTTCCGCAAATCAGTACATGTTACGCACTCCGTCACGGCAAATCCGCCTTGGAATCCGTGAATTTCGCGAATTTGGTATGACGAATTCGACAAGGTAAATGAATGTAGCAAGAAAATAAAAAATACCATCAAATAGTATATGTTTTCACGAGTAATTTGCATTTTGAAAATTTGAAAAAGCTGTGGTAGAAGCCGAGAAATTTTTTTCGAAAACTCCATTTTTCGGTCGATTTTTGACTTTTGAATTGCCGATAACTTGAAAACAAAGCATTTTTCGAAAAAAAAAATATCAAGAGTCAAAAAGTGTTTATTTTTATCCATTTTACCTTAAGAAATGATTAGCGTAACGATTTTTTCATTTTCCGTAATTTTGCAAGTTTTTGGTTAATAACAAATGACTGACCATCGAGACAAAAAAGTGTTATTAAGGTTTTTTGTTCCTAATCATATAATTAATCGATACCACTTGGTTTTTTTCTTGCGTTCTGTAGTGGTCGGTCAACTCGTTTTTCCGTGTATCTTTTTAGGCGTGCACCGCTCGCCTATCAGGGTAGGGATCTCTGAAGTCGCGAGGGTGCTGCCACATAGAGTCCCGTCAGTACTAAAATTCCTAATTTCATGAGAAAACTCTAGTGCCGTTAGTGGTAGACCCGGTAAGCTTTATCTTCATAAAAAAAACATGTTTCATTAAATAAAAAGTGACAGAGGCAGTTATTCTCCCACACAGCATTTTTGTTGAATATTTTTTTTTCATGTTTGTCATTGAAATATATTATGTAAAAAACGTTCCATTTATTGTATACTTTTTTCATTCAATAAAATATAATATGAAATTGATGATTATTGCCTTATTTTTCCCACTTCATGCATTATATGGTCCATTTTTGACATTTCATTCAATTTTACTTGACTTGATTGATTGTAATATCAATCTATTGTTGAGTAATTTAAAATGAAATATCAAAAAAAGGACCATAAATGTCATTTTGCAATAAAAGTAAAATTCCAGTAATTTTGAATTACAGGAATCTTCTTCTCCGGCTGCTAGCAAAGTTCACAATCATCTGATTTGTGCTAGAGGTACAAATAGAGGGCGCTATGGGCCAGCTTCCCATCTATAAGTACTTTTTCTATCAAGGTCTCGGACGGATAACATATTATATTGTATCTTGTACTGGGCGCAAATACGCCGTAACCGGTCTACAAGTTATGTGGTCCCTTCTAACTACAAACCAGAGTGGTTGGTGTTGAATATCTTGCAGATATGCTCACCCCGTTTGACTTTGAAGTGTAATCCAATATCCGCCGTGCCTATAGCCCAGGAAGTAGCTGTTGGTTCTCAGTTGAACGGACACTGTCTTCGAAATAGTTATTTTCCCAACATACATATACAAAACTTTAACCAAAAAACTATTAATTATTATAAAATATTAATATAAAAAACACAATTTGTTGTATTCTGTGAATTACTTAAAATTGCCGGTCCAGTGGAGTTATTTGGTGTTAACTGGTAAGTATATAGATGATGTCGATGAGGATGGCATCGGTTGCAGGTCACATAAAGATGACGATCACGGCGACGGCAGCGGTTTCAAGTCATTTGTAGATGGAAGAATTTTATTTGATATATTTTTCTTATATCAAACCCAGGTGATTTGATAGTTGTTTTGTGACACTACTTTAAAGAATGTACAGGGTTACATCAAAATATCTTCATAATTTTATATTTTCAAAAAATTAAAAATGCAACAAAAAGCTAGAGAAGATGTAGATTTTATTTGATGGACTATTTCGCAAATATTTATTTACCTGTTGTAACAATAGTTATAACATCCGAAGTAAAAAACTATCTAATAAGGTCAAAATTTGCATAATTTTACTTAAAACTTACTTATAAAAAACACAAAATGAAATTTGTTCATTGTTTATAAAAGTCTTTTATCGCCAACCGTCAGTAAAGCCATCAATTATCAGATTGATTTCCGGAAGTAAACAAACCGTTTACCTTCCTTTATTTTATCTGCCGCATTTGCGGCAGTTAAAGTGACATATGCGGCAGGTAAAGTATTTTGACTTTGACATTACTCGAAAATCATCATCTGTCAGTGTCACGCTTCTCCCTATTACGGCTCCATAATAGTTTTCTTGCGATTTATTTATAACAAATTATTGTTGGCACTCCTTTGACTTCAGGAATTACCTTTCATAATGCTTCAGGGTGTACCTTCAATTTAAATATAACAAATAATAAGTAGATTTGTTCTATATGTGCTATTTACTTTGTCATAATAAAATGCAATGAAATATACCTCAGTTTCTAATATTCTGAATTCTGAGCAGTTGGCGATAAAATTTTGTATGCACCACGTCAGTAAAGTGTCTTTATCGGACTCACCTGTTATTCGCCTCGCTTCGCTCGTCTCATAATTTCAGACTCGTTCGATAAAGAATCTCTTTACTGCCTTGGTACATAAATAACTATTAATTTATTATACTCTTTACTGCCTTGGTACATGAATAACTATTAATTTATTATACTTTTATTTGAAGTTAAATGAAATTTACTTTTTCTACTACCGTGCGCTTTAACCCACTTTCCCGCACGCATTTTAGCTTTGAAAGTGTCATTTTCCCGCACTAGTGCGGGAAAGTAAAATTATGCAAATTTTGTCCTTATTAGATAGTTTTTTACTTCAGAAGTTATAACTATTCTTACACCAGGTGAATAAAAGTCCAACAAATAAAATCTACATGTTTTCTAGCTTTTTGTTGCATTTTTAATTTTCGGAAAATATAAAATAATGAAAATATTTTGATATAACCTTGTACATTCTTCAAAGTAGTGTCATAAAATACCTATCAAACCACCCGGGCTTGATATAAGAAAGATATATCAAATCATCAACGTCATTCACTCACCCTTTAACACCAAATAACTCCATTGGACCGGCAATTTTAAGTAATTCACAGAATGCAACAAATTGTGTTTCTAATAATAATATTTATAATAATATTATTTCATAATAATAATAATAATAGTTTTTGGTTAAAGTTTTGTATATGCATGTTAAAATAAAATAAATCTTGAAAAATGGGTTGATATACTTTTTTGTATATACGGTCGTAGAAAAAATAATGTTCCTAACTCATGCGTAAAGTGTCTTTCCCGCCCTTGACCGCTTGCCCGAACTCCGCTTCGCGTCGTTCGGGTCAACTGCAGTCGCGTGCGGGAAAGTATCACTTTCCGCACTTGTTAGGAAAATAACTATTTTTCTCCGATCGTGGGAGAAGTGACAATATTTTGACCTGTTTTCTATGCGCAATGCTCAACATTCCAGAATAGTGGGCAGCTGCTAAGCAATTAGAAAATAACAGTGCAGTAATATTTTTACCGCACTGCTGTAGCGTGCGGTAATGTTACAGGTGGATTATTACAATAAAATGATCAAAGTATGGTTTTAATTTACATCTAATTTATAACGATATTCTTGAACACAAATAAATTGTTCTTAATATTTACATTTATTGTACAGTTTGTACAATTATTATTAATATTTTTTAATTAATTTTTTCAATGTTAATCAACGATCGAAGAAAAAATAGTATGTATAATTCGTGGTAGAAGCATATTCCCAAACTCCTGTGTTACCAGACATATGTACTAGTAAAATATAAACGAGGAGTCTTCACAAATTTATTATTGAGACAAGAAGAAAGTGTCTCGGTATCTGATGGCCATAGATACTACTACAAAAATTTGCATTTCACAATAAAGTAAGACTGTAGATTGAGTCAAGTAATTTTTGTTTAACTTAGTGGTGTTCCAAAGTTTTATACAGGGTGGAGCAGTCTTCTGACATCGGAGGATTACATCGTTGTGGTAAGAGATAAAACTTTAATAGTTTTGTGTGAGCTAATACAGTTACTGAGGGTACATTTTGAAAATACTTTCGATTCTACAGGGTGTTCCAAAACCACGTAGCAGCACAAACTTACATTTTTTCATTGGAGATTTTAAGGGAAATATGCCGGAGACTTATGTATACGAATCCTATGAAGATTGTAGAAATAAACTCAAATCCATAAATGGATTCTCGGTATACAACCAAAATATTTGTAGTATTTCGAAGCACTTTGAAGATGTTCAGACTGACTTACAGTAAATTGAGGAGGATTTTGATTGCGTAATCTTAACAGAAACCAGAATCATTGAAAATACCGATTTATACCAGCTGAAAGGATACGATCTGATATATAGCGAAGGAAAGCTCAATCAAAATGATGGAGTAGTAATTTTCATCAAGGGATGTTTTAACTACAGTACACAAAATATAAAAATACATGAATCCACGGCAATAAAACTAACAGTAAGATTGGAGAAAAGTAATATAGTTATTGTAGGGATATATAGGTCACCATCAACAGATATACCAGAGTTCAATTAATGCCTTGAAAATTTTATTGGAGACCACTTAAAGGACAATAATAATATATATAATAATATACTTTCTGAAACAGATGATTCGAATGATTATCTTAACATTCTGAATGGAGACAATTTAATCTCACAAATAAATACATATATGGGGATTCAAGGAAACTCACGCTTATGCTTGGACCATTTATTCACTAGTAATATAGTTAACAAAGTTATACCAATCGCGTTTAAAAGCTCTATTAGCGACCACTTCACTACAATGCTTAAAATTGAGAATACACCCAAAAAATCAGATCATAGCCCGAAGAACCTACATACGATGAATTATAAAAGACTGAAAATACTTATCGCTGCGGAATCCTGGAACGACTTCCTCCAGAACGATGATGCCGACACCTTGGCAGATGATTTAACAGAAAAAATCCAAATGTGTATACAGAGGTCCATGGTCAAAATAAAATATGTGAAGAAAAAGAAAATCTGGATTACTAGTGGTATTATAATTACATCCACCAAAAAACGGAATAAATTGAATAAACAGAGGCATGAAGACTGGGAGAACATTGAACTCCAAAGTGAATATAGAACTTATAGAAATAAGCTCAATCTTCTCATAAAGAAAACAAAAGCAAATTTTTTCAGGGAAAAAATTGTAAAAAATAAAAACAATTCAAAAAAATTATGGGAAACACTAAGGGAGTCTACAAACCAGAATAATGAAAAAACTGAAATAAGAGAAATTCGTCGACAAAATAATGCGATTTCAAATAATCCATTGGAAATAGCCAATAATTTTGTTGATACATACACCAGCTTAGGAGAACTTCTAGCACAGCAAATTATAGAACCAAAAAATTTTAAAGGAACGAAAAAACGCATTTCGAACACAATATATTTAGAAGAATGCACTGAAAGTGAAATAATGCAAATAATCCACAAACTCAAAAAGAACAAGGCCCCCGGGCTAGACTCAATAAGCTCAGATACATTGAAAATCGTGTGTGATAATATATATAGACCTATATGTCATCTTGCGAATGCAGTTCTGAAAAAAGGATATTTTCCCATTTCATTCAAAAGAACCAAAATCAAACCGATTTATAAGAAAGGCGACAAATTGGATTGCCTGAACTATAGGCCTATATCCTTAATCTCATGCCTTGCAAAGATAGTAGAAACAGTCATCAAATCACGATTGTGCAAATTTCTAGAAAAATATGATATCCTCTCCCCCCTGCAGTTTGGTTTCAGAGAGGCTATGTCCACTCAAGATGCAATAGCCACTCTTACCTCAAAGATATATAAATCACTTGACGAGGGCAAACCATCACTTTGTATCTTCGTGGATCTGGCTAAAGCTTTCGATACCGTAAGCCATGAGAAACTGATTGAGACACTAGAAAACTTTGGAATGAGAGGACCATGCCTGGAGTTATTGAGGAGTTATTTGACAGAAAGAAGCCAATGTGTAGACATTCAAGGAACTTTGAGTGAATTCAAAACCATCAAGTATGGTGTACCACAGGGTACTGTGCTAGGTCCCTGTCTATTCAATATTTACCTAAATAACCTGTTTTTCCATGATATCGAAGGTCAAATTATAAGCTTCGCAAATGAAACTGCTGTTTTTTATGACGCAGATGATTGGACAAGCTTAATCAATAAGGCACAAGAAGACTTTTCAAAAATAAAAGAATGGTTTGACTCTAGGAAATTAACCATCAACTTCGATAAAACTCATTATGTGCCCTTCAGTATACAGAAAATCAATTTTGAAAACTTCCCCCGTCTCTCGCGAATAACCCCAGCAATAAATTTTTCAATACTACCAACCATTACAACTAACTACTTGGGACTGATTATTGACTGCAATCTGAAATGGGACCACCATATTAAAAAACTAACAGGAAAATTACGTAGTTTGCTCTACTTATTCAGGCACTACAAAACGATGGTAAATACTTAGCAGCTGAAGTCTATTTATTACGCCTTAGTTGAATTACAACTCAGGTATGGTTTAATTGCATGGGGTGGAGCATATAATCACCATATATCCCCCATCATAGTCCTACAAAAATGGATCTTGAAAATCATTTATGGAAAACACAAAACATTTCCCACAGTAGAACTTTTTAACTTGTCGCAAGTTCTTGATACTAAGGAGCTTTACTTTCAGTGTGTAATAAATAAAGAAAAATTTACCAAAAACAAAAACTCTACGAAGAATAAGTACTCTACAAGAAATCAACCTCTTGCTGTATACATTCCCAAAGTTAACAGAACTCTTACCTTGAGAAGTCATGTTTTTCTCGGTCCAAGATTGTACAATAAAATCCCGTTAGAAATTCGCAAAATAAACTCTCCTGAAATGTTCAAGAAAAAAATTAAACAATGGCTGCAAGCTAATAAATTGGCTCGCAGATCCTCTTAACATAGGGGGTTATTATGACGCATGGAATTGAAATATCTTATCCTAATCTATATTTTTTTAATTGTCCACCAAAATATGAGATCTCAATAGTTTAAAAAGTCAAAAGCTAATAATTATTGTATTCGTTTTAGTAAATTGTGTTCCATATTTGTTATAACAGTTGTGAAAATATTTATATAATCTCTAATACTACTATTTTGGTATGGTTTTAATTGCTATTTATTTATATTCTTTGCTTGTCTAATTAGGAGTTATTGTGTTGTTTTTATTTTACATGTTTTAAATTTTGCTATATGTGTCTTGTATTCAAATTTTTAACTAGTAACAAAATAAATGTTCTTGAGATTAGGGAGCTTTTTCCCACGCACAAGTCGAAAGACTTCAGTGGGTTTCTGCTACTTTGTTTTCATGTGAACCATCTGTATTTGTATTTAAATTTTTTATTTGAAAATAAATATTATTATTATTGTCATTCCAAGTATGCACTTGCTGGTAATGTTCACCTATCCCGAGCGTGTGTAAACGCAAATGGGATTAGGCTCGGAAGTCACATATTTAGAAATTTACGGACAGTGTGACAGGTATTTAGGATGGCAGCCTTCTGCAGATCGATGTAAGTATTTTTGTGAAGACCCAGTTTGGTAAGGCTATCTTGTAGAGTTTTGGGAATTATTATTATTATTATTATTATCATTGCAAGTATGCACTTGCTCAGCACTTGCTGGTAATGTTCACCTATCCCGAGCGTGTGTAAACGCAAATGGGATTAGGCTCGGAAGTCACATATTTAGAAATTTACGGACAGTGTGACAGGTATTTAGAATGGCAGCCTTCTGCAGATCGATGTATGTATTTTTGCGAAGACCTAATTTGGTAAGGCTATCTTGTAGAGTATTGGGAATTAGTCCCGTAGATGAAACGATGATCGGTATCACCTCTATTTTCTCTGCATGCCACATCTGTCTTACCTCAATTGCAAGATCGGTGTATTTTGCAATTTTCTCGTTGTATTTGTCCAGAATATTGTTATTATTGGGTACAGCAACATCCACCAGATAAACCGAGTTAGCTTTTTTATCCACAACTACAATATCAGGCCGGTTATTCGTCACCCGTCTATCGGTGATAATTGACCTATCGTAGTATAGTCTAAAATCAGCATTCTCTAGCACCGAATTCGGATGGTACTTGTAATATGGGGTGTAGGTGTTCACTAATCCAAATTTGTTGGCCAACTTCTGATGGATGATGTTGCAAAGTTGATTGTGCCTGCGTAGGTAATCAATGTTAGCTAATGCTGAACATCCCGACGTTATGTGTTGTATCGTCTCTGTTGTTTGTTGGCACCTTCTGCACTTGTCCGTATCGATGTATGGATCTTTCATGACAAATTTCTTGTAATTGTTGGTATTAATTACTTGGTCTTGAATTGCCATCATAAATCCTTCTGTTTCTGGAAATAATGTTCCATCAGATAGCCACTTATTTGATGCTTCCTTGTCGATATGAGGTTGATTGAGGTCGTGATGATGTCGACCATGAAGCGCTTTCTGAGCCCACTCCACCTGTTTGTCAGAATCTGTAACGATTTCAAGTCTCATATCAGGGCTTACAAGATTTGAGGGGGAATAGTTTTTATCTGCTTTTGCGACCATCTCATGCAATTCAGATGTTTCAGCCTTGGCAATGAAGAATTCTTGGAGTCTAGATATTTGTTTGTTATGTAAATTAACTATGTCCACTAGACCTCTCCCTCCCTCTCTTCTTGGTAGTGTTGTCCTGATAACTGATGATGTCGGATGGTGACATTTGTGTTTGGTCGGGTTGTTCTTTGAATATCCTCCAGCTCTGTCTTTGTCCACTTCAGAATTCCAAATGAGTATGTCAGGATCGGTATGGCGTAGATTGCTAGATTTCCTGCGTTCAACTGGGATTTCAATAAATTAGTTACCCTCTGAGTGAACTGGCTCCTAATTTTGGTTTTTGCTTGCTTTTGGTCTAATAGCTTAGCTTGCTGAAATCCTAGATATTTGTAGGTCTCGCCATTTTGCATGGCAGTTTTTATTATTATTAGTTTTTATTATTATTATTATTATTATTATTATTATTATTATTATTATTATT